>VWYK01075596.1:91905-105864 GCA_013399775.1 Semnornis frantzii
CAAAAGACTGCCTCAGCTGGAAATTAAAGAGTGAAGTGGGAGAAGAAGAAGTGCAGCAAGTCCAGAGCAGGGCCACAAAGATGATCAGAGGGCTGGACCACCTCCCCTGTGAAGACAGGCTGAAAGAATTGGAGCTGTTCAGCCTGGAGAAGAGAAGGCTCCAGGGAGACCTTATAGATAATACTATCTGAAGGGGACCTACAGGAAGGCTGGGGAGGGACTGTTTAGAATGACTTGCAGTGATTGGATGAGGGGCAATGGTTTGAAATTGGAGCAGGGGAGATTTAGGCTGGCCATAATGAAGATGTTCTTTACAACAAGAGTGGTGAAATACTCGAACAGGCTGCCCACAGAGACGGTTGAGGCCCCATCCCTGGAGACATTCAAGATCAGACTTGATGTGGCCCTGAGCAGCCTGATCTAGTTGGAGGTGTCCCTGGTCACTGTGGAGGGGTTGGACAAGATGAGCTTTGAGGGTCCCTTCCAACTCACTGCAATCTGTGAATATGTGAATCTTCAGCTCCAACTGAGATTGTGTCAATGGCAAACTGCGGGGCCGGGGCTGCCGCTGTCCTGGCCAGCCTGCACTTTTGAACCACGCCATTGAGTCAGGCTTTGCAGACCCATGGGAAGATGGAAACAGGATGATTTGACCTTTGAAGTTGCCAGGCTGTAATAGCAAGGGGAGAGGAGGGAGGCCACGCTCACAGTAACCCACTGTGTCTGAGCAGCAGCAGCACATTAACTTGGAGGGTGAGGATCACACAAGAGAACCAGTAGGGCAGCCTGTCAGGAAAAAGTACAAGGGAGGAAGCCCAGGGATAGAAGGAGGATGGGNTGGAGAAAATTGCTTGAAATTACAGTATCCAGCTTTTGCTGACAGTATATCAAAGCCCAGCTTCTGCCTTTATGATACTTAAATCCCTGCCGCTTCCTCAGAAAAATAGTCTGGGCACAATAGAAACATTATGTAGGGCCTGGGGAGGGAGCCCTGCTGAAACGGGACCCACTTCTGCTTGGGGTGCTGCGTGGCACCCCGAGGGCCTGACAGCTCCACCACAGAGACCCACAACGTGCCACAGGGTCCTGAGGAGGCACTTTGAATTCGCCTCCTGTTACACAGTGTGAAGCGCACACACTCGCACGCAGTTACACACACAGTTACGCCCTCACACAGCTGCACACTCACACACACACTCAACACACAGACACTCACACGTACACACTCATACCAATTTACACACTCCCACACTCAATACATAGACACTCACACGTACACACTCAAAGTTACACACAGTTACTCGCACACACACTCAACACATAGTTAGACACTGATGTGTACACAAAGTTGCGCACAGTTTCACACACACACTCAACACAGACACTAACACAAAGTTACACACACAGTTGCACACACACGCACTCAACACAGACACACGTACGCACACACAAAGTTACACATACAGTTGCACACACACGCACTCAACACAGACACACGTACACACACACAAAGTTACACATACAGTTGCACACACACGCACTCAACACACGGACACACACAGACACAAAGTTACACACACAGTTGCACACACACGCTCAACACACGGACACTCACACGTACACACAAGCAAAGTTAAACACACAGTTGCACACACACACTCAACACATGGACACTCACACGTACACACACACAAAGTTACACACACAGTTGCACACACACACTCAACACACAGACACATGTACACACACACAAAGTTACACACACAGTTGCACACACACACACTCAACACACGGACACTCACACGTACACACATGCAAAGTTACACATACAGTTGCACACACTCAACACACAGACACACATACACACTCACACAAAGTTACACGCAATTGCACTCACACACACACTCAACACATAGACACTCACATGTACACACTCACACAAAGTTACACACACACACACACACACAAAATTACACACCAGTTACACACTCACAGCCACACACTCACAGGCCTGTCCCTCCCTGCCAAGGGCAGTGACCTCGTCGCTGCACAGGGCAGGATCTCTGAACGTGCAATACCATTAAAATTGACCTGGATGCTGAATCATAGCTGCCAGCTCAGTAAGAGGATTAAAGCTCCTGCCAGTACTTTGTACTGTCTCCTTTTTACAATGCTTTGGTCTCCCCCGTGGGACTGGCAGCCTCTTTACTGGTGGTGCCAAATGCACCTTCCAAATTACCATCTTATTCCTCAGCCAGCACCTCCCAAGAGCCAGAAGTGTGGGGACACAAACCCCTCTTGGGGGCAAAGCCCTAGTTGATGGGTTGTGGGGGTGGCATAGGTCCTGACCATGCCAGAAGGATGTGAGCTGCAGAGGTTGGACAGGTAGACACAAGGCAGTGTCTGGAGAAGGCAGGTCCCAGGGAAAGGTGTGTGTTTCCCAAGGTGGATGGTGTGGCAGTGCCAAAGCAGGTTTCATGTGCACCCACCTGTTCACAGCTGGGCACTAGCTGCCAGGAATAAGCAGTGTCAGAGCTCCTTGCTGGAACCAAGTCATAGCCAAATCCCACTGAAACTCTGAGCCAAGTAGCATGTCAGAGGTGTTCTTGCAGGCAGCAGAGCCGAGGGGCCAAGGAGAAGGTAGTTCCTCCTGGCACAAATCTAGTGTTAAGCTGGAGCTGCCTGTGCTGCCCACACAAATATTAACCCAAAGGGACAGAACAAATTAGCAAACATTAGCTAGTACAAAAGTTGACTTAAAAAAACCAGGGAAACATCAGCACAGCTCTTCAAGACCCCATGAGTCAGGCCCCCCCATCTCTGGATGGCTGGAAGAGGTGGAGGTGCTCTCGTGGCTGCCCTCAGGAGAGCATGTGGACATGGAGAGAGTTTCTGCTGGAGCACGTCTCACCTGGCATTGGTTGCCAACATCCAGCCAGGGGCTCAGCCTATGAAACCATCTGTTATCTGTAAGGATTGTTTGCCAAGTAACAACATCAAAGGCTTTTGTATTCATAAACCTAAACTGATTCTTTATTAGAAGAACAACAGATCGAGCATTTGAGCATCACACAGACAGACTTGCTTTGCACCTGCTTCCTGTCCCTGGACCCCTGGTGGGCTCACGTAATAACTGAGATAAGAAGCTGTCCTCCTACACTCCAGGAACCTTCCAGACTGCCTCTTCTCTGCAGTGTTAAGAGTCCCAGCAGATGTCTGACAGGTTAAAGTCACTCACAAGAACAAGGGCAAGCAATCTTGAGGCAGCTTCCAGCTGCTTAAAGAATAATAAATCAACCTCTTCTTCCTGGTTGGGTGGTCTATAACAGATTCCAACCAGGATGTCAGCCTCGTTGGCCTTCCCCCTAATTCTCACCCATAGGGACTCAAGGACTGATCATCCTTAATCTCTACTTCCTTGACATCCAGAGCCTCCTTAATATCTAGGGCCAATCCTCCACCCCTTCTCCCTCGTCTGCCTCTCCTGAAGAGTCTGTAGCCATTGATTACAGCACTCAAGTTGTGTGAGCCATCCCACCACCTTTCTGTGACGGCCACAACATCATAGTTTTCCTCTTATCCAAGGCCTCCAGCTCCTCTTGTTTATTACCCATACTGCGTGCATTAGTGTAAATGCAACTAGAAAAGAGATGGAAAGCATTTCTCAACCATCATTCCTCAGTTTGTTTCTGTCTGGCAGGAGAAGAGCAGATCTTCCACACAGCCATCATCACGCAGCTCTCACAGCACGTAAGAGTGCATTGGCTGGGAATCGCTCTAGAAGCTCTAAGTATTGTTCTGTGGTTTCTTCCTTTCCCAGGCATCTTTGATTCCCTGATTACTGGCCAGGAACACAACCTGCAGTGCCCAAGTGCTGTGATGCAGCCAACTGTCATGATATTTCCAACCCAACCAGAAATGCAGGACACGTCCCAAGAAAGTTTGTTTTTATTGACTCCCAGGAGGCTTGCACATGTCAGATAGGCTTGCCCAGACCAAACCAAGCCTTCCTGAAATCCATCCCTCACTCACATTAATGCTTTTTTCCATGTCAATTTGAGTGGTGTGAGATTTTTGGCAGTCAGGCAGTGGTAAAGATTTGTTTACAGCTGTTTTGGAATGGCTGCTGGTTTGTTTATTGCAATTCATGCCAAAAGAGTATTTCATAAGGAGTAATATATTCCACTTTAGGATTTTTTATTTTATTTTTTATGATTTTCATTTACCGTAGGGCTTTCACCTCCACAAAACTTGTGTTGTTTAGAAGTGGCCAACCACACAGAGCAAAGGTAAGGAACAAAAAGAGGATGTTTGGAAGATTTTATCCCTCCCTTGAGAATTTCCAAGGTCACAGCTCAGACTGCTGCCCAGCAGCTCCAGAACAAGTAACTGCCATTAAACTGCCACATTTCCTTACTTCTTTCAAGTAGCAAAGTTTTACAGGAAAGTTGAACCAGTCTAAAACCTTGGGTTGATTTGATCATGTACCCTTGTTCCTCTGTCCAATTGCCTTAAGTGAACACTTTAAATCATGCTTCCAGTGCAAATATGCACTGCAAGAAAGCTGAAATTGAGTTTTCCACAACCGTTTAGGTGCCATCAGGCTTAAGTAGTTTCTGAAAACTTTGATTACCCAAAAGTGCACAAAAAGGAACTTTAAAGGGCTTTCAATGCCTGACATCAATTTCCTTAAATATGTAAATATTAACCAAATATTTTTTGTAGGGTTGTCTGGTTTGAGGTGGTAGGAGGTTGAATAAGTATTAAGCCCCCAGGTAAGATTCCTTGTCTAATGAAAAATAAAGCCACATGGGCCCTCTGTTAATACAGAAGGCACAATTTCTCCCAAACAAAGAAGTTTGTTATGCATTCCTACTTATGTGAAGACTTCTAAAGTCAGCAAAGTTTGTGTTCTCAGTAAAATATGCAGAGTTAGAAGATCTGCTGAGAGCTGCAGAACTCATCTCAGAAATGCAGCTTTCTAGGCCCCATTGTCATTATCTGATCTAGAATGCAGGATATATCCTGCATCAGAAGATACAATCTACATTTCCCAGTGTGTTAATAACTTGACCCCCTCCAAAGGTCCTGCTGTGTGTATTGAAGCTGTCTACTAATTCCCTTGTGGACTGCTGGGTTTGGTATTTAATCTCCAGGAGGAATTTAAGAAGGTCAAAGTCCCCTTCTTTGAGGAATGCCATACAAGTAATAAAACAAAGTACATTTGCCCCTCAAAGAGTTAGAAGTCTGGAAGCTGTGTTGACAAGAGACCTTTAGACTATTTATACTGCTATTAGAAAGGGAGAAGGAGAGAGAGAGATAGTTACTGTAGCTTAGTAAGAATGGGAATATGGTTAATATACATGGAGTTTAAACTCCACTGTGATGTTTATGTTAAATATAGTGAAGGAGTCAAGGTCTCTCTTCACACCACTGTAATCCTATGGGCCCCCTTGGTCTCTGCATGGTGGCTAGAATTTGGATGATGATTGATATCTTGGAATAAGTAAGTTTAGCATGGAATAAAACCTCAGCAAAGCTCCCACAGAGGCATCTGCTCACAGAATATGTCTGTAGGAGATCAGCACAAAGCATCGCTAAGATCAAAGACTGAACAGAAAAATCCCTAAGAGCTGTACTTCAGGATTGAGCACTGACTCAATCCTAAATCCCACCATCAAGCAGACCTTCCCCTGTCTGTAGAGACAGCAGAATTGGGGTCTTTCCACTGCTGAGAGTGAAAAAAAAAACAAAAACAAAAACCAAAACGACAAACCCATTCCATAATCATTTTAACACCTAGAATTCAGCAAATTGGAGTACAGAGACTCCTTCTTTGGAGACCCTCTGGGCATTTTATGCTATAATCTCAGAAAGTCTATGGAGATATGCTCAATATTTCCAAAGGCTCTTCAAAACGTGACCTGCTGCAGTGACTTTGGGCACAGCTGAGGGTACCACATGTGCGGACGAGCTCTTGGTGCTTGCACAGTGCCCATGAATGATTCATGTCTCACAGAGCAGGGCTTGAGATGGGTCGAGGATCCTACATAGTATTACCTCAGATCCCTGATTAGGTTACTGGAGTTTCTAGCTCAGCTTTCCAGGAAAAATAGAGTAAATACGATAGTGCTGTTTGTTTATGTGTTTGTCTATCCATCTGTCCCTTCGAGCCTGCTGGCCAATTCCAATTAAGTTTTGGCAGTAGAAGCGGCTTCAAGGGATCACATTCTTGCAAGCTGATTTACAGTGCATGGGGTGGAGAGAGCCTAGAAATACCTCCTCAGAGCAAAAGTTGCTACATAACCTCAGTCCTACTCAACTCCAGGAAATGCAAAGGGAAGGAAACACCAGAAGTGCAACTTTGGTTCTGTGGCTTGTGAAGCCACTTCCCATGGACGCTGGAGGCCAGCGAGAGGTACAGTGAGCAGCTTTGTGAAAAATCTGCAAATCCCTCTCAAAGTGCTGTAGAGACATTTCCCCACCATGCTAGCAGAAAACACCTTTTCAGGGAGCTGACAGTTAAGGCCATGGCACAAATTCTCTGCCACAAACACAAAAGCCCAGTGCGGGGTCAGGCAGCGCTCTCCGGGGCTGTGGGGCAATGCTCCCTCATACCTCGTGGGAGGCAGTGTACTCCCCCCCTAAATCTCCTGGTAGCCTCAGACATGGCTGGGCACTGTCTCTGCTCAGCACCCTTGGCAGCCCAGGTGTGGGCAGATAATGGCTCAAACTTCCCTTTTACCACTGCTTTTATTTTATCTGCACTGAGATACCATCAGTGACCAGGCAAGTGTCAGGAGATGCCTTTGACAGTCCTCTCAGACATCTGATTACAAACGGCCCTGGCTTATCCAACGCCTCTCCTAGCTGATTACTTCAAAGGGACTGGCTCCCCCTTTTCTGTCTTCTGCTGCCCAAATAGCTCCTTTTCCACAGCTCTGCTTTTGGCCAGGCTTTTTACAAAGTCCACCAGTGTCACTGTTTGCATCAGGATGGAACTAAGGAGGAATTTGGACTTCTGGTATGACAAGTCAAATTTTTTAGGTGGAAATTGAGGTTTTAAGAGCATTTTACTTTTTTTTTTAAACTGAGATTGAGGTCATGAACCTTTCTCCTCCTCCTGTCACTTGAAGCTAGTGGTTTTTCCAATAGCAATTCGTTCCACTAAAGGTGGATTTTCCTAACTAAATGGGAGTTCTGTGCTACTGCATGTCCAGACAGGAGGTGTGATGAATCACAGGATGGAAGAGCAACTTTGGAAGGAAGAGCCATCATCACATTAGAAACCATGGATAAAATCCTGGCCCAGCAAAGCTTGCAGCAAAATATTATTGACCTCAGTAAGATCAGTTTTTCACCAGTCACCTTTTTTTTTTCCAGTGGAGTTTTTCTTCTCTCTTCCTCCTCAAGAGATCTATGTTTGTTTTCCTCCAGCCCACTCCTCCTCCTCTTGGGATCTGTGTTTGTTTTCCTCCATCCCAGTCAAAAGATTTTTTTTTCTTTCTCCTTATTTTTGAACAGCCTTCAGATTTCTTTTAGCCACAACTGTTTCTTAGACTGCTTCCCTTCAGTACAAATCTGGCTCCTGAAACATCTGAGTTGAACTTCAAGCAGGCTGGGAATGAGACAAAATAAATTTGCCTCTGGAAACTTCATTCTTTCCACAATTTTCTGCGGCTTACACCACCGTGCCAGCAGAAAAATAGATGCTTTACATGTATTTTGAGAGTAACTTGGTTTGCAGGACAATTTTCTCACAGCCAGAACAAGCTAGTGTAGCTACAAAGCACAATGCACATGGATGGCAGGGAGGTTGCTTTAAGGATGGCTTTTTCCCAGGCTCTGAAAGGTGACAACCACTGAAAACACCCAGGCCCAGTGTGATCCCCAAGGTTAGCACCATGGGCACTTTCCCAACACCTGAAAATCTCTCAATGTCAAATTTGTGACTCTCATTTAACCAAGTGTGGGATTTCTTCCTGTGGTTCAAGAGCTGAACCCCTTCTTCACTCCTGTGTATCTCTCAGTAGAGCTAAGTGTTCCTGGTTGCAGTGCTTAGCTGCACTACAGAAGCACAGGAAGGCACACTCAGAGTTTAACAGCATGGCTTAGCTGTTAACAGCTTAGTTTAACAGCTTGTAATTAACTTTGCCATGTTATCAGTTAGGTTTCCCACTGCCTACACATGGCATTTAGTGTTTGGGATCTCAGTTACACCTCCTGTGCTAGAGATCACTATTGGAGGGAGTGTGCAGGCTTTTTTGCAGTGTGTAAAACATCATGTCAGAAAGGACTGATTTTGCACACACCAACACTTTGCTTCAAAAAGTGACTTAAAGTGAGTGCACATCAAACCTTTGGAAATCCTACTGCTTTTTATTGGGTAGCTTGTAAAGTTGCTGGGCTGATCATCAAAGGGCCTGAAATCCTTTGTGCATCAGGCATTAGGAAAACAATCTCAGCACTTCCCCAATTCAAAGGGCACCTCTAGCTCTGTTCAGCCCTTCACATCCCCTCGCAGATGTGGGCAGGTCATGCACAACAGCTGCTACCGTAGAAAGGGATGCTCCAAGCGGCGAAGCCCCACAGACCATGCTCATCAGGTGATGGATGTGGTGTGCTCCAAGCTCCTCTCTGCTTGGGCTTGTTTCAAGCACCCAGGTTATCAGAGTGCTGCCATTAGAAATGTAAACTGCAAATGGAACATCAAACAACAGCCCCATCCTGCACAGCATCACTGCCGCGGCTCAGCCAAGGAGGAGCTGTCTGATCATTTCCAGCTCTCAGGCTGCTGGGGAAGGGCTGGGGAGTGACCGGGATAAAGAGCAGCATTCACAACACTCCTTCTTCAGGAGGGCTAAGGTCATGCTTACCTCCTACACTCAGCTTTGTTACATTAAGTATAATTCTCTTTACTTTATGAAAACAGGTTAAGAAGAAGAACTGGAGATATTTGGATTAATGTACAAGAACAGGCAGATTAAGAGGCCCTATCAATTAAGGTGATCCCTTTAAGGCTCTGCCCTTTCACCCCTGGAGCTTGACTTTAATTCCTGCTCAGACTGATGTGGCTAAACCCCTTCTAATCTGACAGCTGATACAGGTCAGAAGTCAAACATGTCCAGGCAGAAAAAGACACTGTTCTCATGGTCTCCATCCCCAGGAGTCACTCTGACACAGCAGCCCCAGGCACCCCACACAGCAGTGAGAGAGTTTTTTTTCATCACTTTTGGTGCTGACTCTCATATCTGGGATTCTTGTAAATCTTTTCATTCATCATTTTGTCCCCACACCCCTCCATGATGCTTTGGCCCCCCGGGTGTGCTGCAGGGCAGGTAACACCTTGGTCTTCCCCACTGCCATGTTCATCTTGGCCCTCAAGATGGGAATTTGGCATTTCCCACACATGGTCTGCAGTGTGGGCAGTGCCATCTGTGGGCAGTGACCATGGTACAGTGCGTGTTTGTGGATGGAAAAGGGTGAGGCTGTACCATGAGCACAGGCTGGGGGTCATCCCACCCAGCCCTGCAGAGTCAGAGGTGTAGCTACCATGGCTTGAGAGAAGATAAGTAGATGGCTCTAGGGACTGTCCATTCACCTTGTTTAAACATCACCGTTGGATGGGGTTGTGTCTGCAAGTGTCTGCATGTGTTGATGGTGAACAGGGCCTATTGGGCTGCCTGGTTCCCCTCAGTGTCCCACTTCAGTCATCAGACATTGGCACCCTAGAGGCCAGTGAAGACACATCTGCTTCTTGTTACAGAGGCTTGCAAAACGTAAATCAAACCAGAGAGCATTATCTAATGATATATAAAAGTGAATGTCATGTCCTAAGGAGGATGCTGAAAATGGTTTATGAATTGTGAGATCTTCCAGCTTCCACAGTAAGCCTCTCTCCAAATCCACGCCTCAGCAGTACTGAGGTCAGTGCTGGATAGTCAGGACTGAGCAGACTACCTTTAATGAATAAATGTCATATTTCTTAGCAGCATGAACAAGGAAATTGTGCCTCTCCAAGGCTGTGACTTTCCCTGCAGATAATTCCTCTGGGTTTGGTTTGGGCAGTTGCTGGAGTCTCTTTTTCCTTCTAACATCTTGTACCTGTTCTGCTTCAGAAGAGGACTTTGAATCTCAGTAAGATAGAGCAAGCAGCTCTCAGACCAGGCATTACAGATATAATTCACTCTTTATGCTGAGAAAGCAGAAGAGCCTTGCCCTATCTCAGACAGTTCAGAGGAATTTCTGGCCCAAGCCTATGTAAAAATTTCCTTCCACTTCTTCTATGGCTGGACATAGTAGCAGCAAGGATGGAGAATGTTGGAAGCTATATGGACACAAACAGGGAGGAGCAGGAGCCCAGGCTCTATGTCCCTTGGAAGCCCTCTTCCACTGGTCTGTTCCTACTGTTCTACCTGTGACTGATTTTCCTTTCTCCCTCCTCTTTTCTGCTTCCTGGGCTCTGACAGCCTTTGCAGTTAATGGTCAGACATTTGTCTCTCCACCTCCAGAGGCACAGAACTGCTGTGTGTCTTTAACAAGGCCACCACAAAGGCTCCTTCTGCTGCCATTGCAGGCCCAAGGCTCAGCTCAGCGTTTCACTACTTTAAGAACAAGGAATAGATACAGATGCTGCTTCCAAGTGATCCAGATGTGGAGAGGGCAGTCACTGCAGTCAGGGTGGGTTTGCCATGCTCTACCTTCATGCTCAGCAGCTTGTCTCAGCACATGGTCTAAATCAAGCCCCATTCTCCTTTTCAGACTGTAAAACAATCACAAGCTCTCCAGTCCCCCCACGGACTCATCTTGGAAAATCATGCAACAGCTCAATTTCTGCCAAATCATTCAGATCTTAGCTTTCAGCTGCTCTTTCATCCCGGGGGTTTGGCTTCCTCACTGGTGAAAGGATAAAGGTCTTGTTCAAATGCCTCGAGAGGTGTGCGTAGGCTCACTGATGCTGAGTTGAAGCAAAGAGCTTGTGTGAGGATGTGCCTATGTAAAGCTCAGTGCTCCAGTTCACCTCAGAGGCCACCCACAGACTCCAAAATGAATTATTTGCTCATATATTTCCACTACAATAGGATTTGTTTGTGGGGAGGGGGTGGGGAATACAGAGGCTTCAGAGTTGGTGAACTCAGCTTTTGAGACAGATGTTCAGTTTGTACTAAATCTGGCCCAAGCCCACGTTTGAATGCTTTTGCAGAGCTGAGCTGATGCTCTGGGAATGACCTGATCTCTTAGCTCATCCCTGCTGTATGGAGAGAGTGGCATTCTCAGGAGAGGGACGTGAATTCCTGACCCTGCCTCACTTTTATTTTCTTAGATTAAGGCAGCCTTTATCACTTTGTAGTCCTGCAGCAGACCAAGTGCCTCTCCCACCAGGATTTTGTGGTGTGGCTGTGACCAGCTCACCAAGGACTGGTGATACGTCTAGTGGCTGGCAGCCACTTGGCAAATAGCTCATGGGAGCCAGCCAGCACTGGGCTTGGTTAAGGTATGTTCACACTATAGGGTGACAATTTTGGCACAACACAGCCATTCAGGGAGCTAAAACATGCAAATCAAAAATTTAACAGCACATGCACAGCCATCCCTGCCCGGGCCAGGGTAAGCACTGAGACGTCCACCACGGCCAGGAGCTCTGTGCCCAGATCACTGTGCAAGGGGTTCCCCTCTGCTGCCCTTTTTTTTCATGGTGATTCTTCAGCCCTGCATCTTCACTGTAAGGCCACGAAATTATCCTTACATTCATTAGCATACGTACCATGGCTTACAAATGGATCATTAAAAACCTGAGTGCATTGCCCAGCTTTTCAAGCCTGTGTTAAGCAAACAACTGCTAGGTCACAAGTGAGTCAGAGACAAGTAAAATCTTTCCTAGACTACATGGTGAGATGCTGAATAGCAAGTATGTCATCTACTAAATACACCTGCAGAAGGAAGGAGTGAGCAAACAAAAAGAAGGGAAAGGGTGCCTGAGACCACCCCAGGCAGGTTGCCAGTTGCTGTTTGAGCAGCACACACGGGCATGAGATGGGTACTTGGGCAACAGAGAAGGGAAGAAAAGAATACATGAGAGAAGGGCAAGTGCCACTGAAAGATGACCTGCTCTAGCCCAGACTTGCTCTGAGAGCCCAATCCCTTAAACTCACCCAGGCCCTCCAGCTGTGTCTCTGTAGAGATACAGGCAGCAGATGACCAGCTCTGCCAAGCACAGGTCTGTGGTGTTGAATGTGTCCATAGCAAATGGTGGCCCACACAAGTAGCAGAGCGGCAGCAGAGCTCCACAAAAGAGATAAGAATGCATAGAGCCTGCTCTGGAAAGAGGGAAAAAATAGTCCTGAATGCTCAAAGTCCCTCATATTGTTCAGAACATTGGCAGGGGCTGTGAGAAATTCATCACTGAGCTGCTGCTTCAGAGAAACTTGCCATTGTGTTGCCTCCCATCCTCTACCCTCATGCTAGACCATGTCTTTCCAATGCTTCTGCCATGGCAATGTCTCTGAGTCCCTCACACAGAACATGCTGAGGAGGGGGTGCCCAGAGCTGGTTCTTGATAGGGCATGGCATAAAGATTAAACTGTGTGCCTTACCCCTGAAAAGGAGTATTCCTGAAATGCTTTGAGATCCCTGGATGAAAGGATCTATTAATAATAATACTTTATTACTGCAAGCCTACTGCTGAAAATCTGTCAGCTTTTCTTTTGTGATTGTATACATTGGGGTTTACCACAGAGCTACAGAACAACTCCCCAGGCTGACACTTGGCAAAGCATGTCCCAGGGCTGAGCCATTTCATTTTTCATTCATTTTCTGAAAGCTTATGTTGGCTGAGCCTGCAACATGAAGAAACAGAACAAACCCAATAATACCTGAACTGTAAAATCTGCACCCTGGTGATTTACAGTGAAATGTCTGTCTGGATTTGAACAACTATTGTTCTAGCAACATGCCACATCAACACTGAATGGGGCAAAAAAAATAAATAAAAGGCTAGAAAAGATATTTTCTTTTATATGAAGGCATGGAAAATCCTGGTAGCTTAGCATCTCTTCTCACCTAGAGCTTCCACCCCTCCCTGGAGCAAGCATGAATCATGTGGACAGGAGCACAAATAAATCTTCATGTAGACAAACTTGTGTCTGCAATGTCCTCATACAGCTGCCAGCCAGCCAGAGTGTAAAACTGCAGTTAGCTGTTTGAGTGAGGTAAGGAATGAAAATTTGATTAACTAAAAAGGAATTGATCTGTTAAAATTCCTTTAAAGAAAGAAAGAGGGCATTCACTTTTTGGGAATACAACACACTCTGCACAAACTGTGACAGAGATGCTTCCTGTGTGCATTCAGAGCTCTGCTCTTCAGTGCTCACTCTGGTCTGGGGCATCAGTGCAACTAAATCTGTGATGTGCTCTTTTCCTAAGCACATCTTGGCTTGGATAGACACTTTCTGTGAGGATGGCATGAGGACAAGGACTCTCACATGTCTGCAGCCCATGCAGTGACCAATAGCTGCTCACCATTACACATTTCCTGTCCTCTGAGCCAGCCAGCACTGATCACCACCCAGCCTGACTTTGGAGCAACACTAGGTCTGGGATGGAAGATATTCCTCCTGGGCTCTGCAGCAACTAGAAGCCATCAAACAGGAATAAACAGGAACAAGCAGGAATTAGATAATAATTTGTGTTGTTTTTACCAGCACTGGAGTGAATTGTGATCATAATGGTGGTCAGTTTACTGACCTGATCAGTACCAAGGTGGACATCCAGACGAAACAACTTCTTACACTCAGCTTCTAAGAAAAAGCTGCAAGATGAGGGTAGGTGATTAGAGGCTGTGTGCTGCACTTCAGGTAACTGGCTGATCAGTTGCTGGGCTTGCTCTGCAGAGTGAGCAGCCTCAGCTCAGCAGCAGTGTCCACATCATTACCAATGCAGGGACAACAGCACATGGTGAAC
>VWYK01075600.1:0-26402 GCA_013399775.1 Semnornis frantzii
AAGGACAAGAGAAAAGCTCAGCTGAAAGCCCTAAATGCCAGCTCTTCCATGGGTGCTGTTCTCAGAGCTTGAAGTGAGGTGCTTTTGCAAAGCAGCTCTTCCCAGTGCATTGATTGTTCCTTACTTGCAGAAAATCCTCAGTTAGGGCTGCCATCGATTTATGTCAGATGTAAAAGCCTCCTTACTTCTCTTGACTTCTTCCACCACATTTCAAGCCAAGCAATTAATTCTTGCGTGTTTTAAAAACTATCTAAAGCATAGCAAGCTTCTGGAGTGACACACATGGCACCACAGACATGAGGCTGGGAGAAAAGTGCTCAGCATTCCTACGCCAGCGTCTGTCACGGCGAGCTGCTCTGCCATCAGCAGCCTTTAGAGCACATCCAGGGTTACAGATGATGTGTCTGGAACATTCTGTGACTTCGGTGGGGTTTGGATGTCTAGCTGGAGAGATGTCTTGGCAGTCAGTCTGAAAGCACAACCCATTCGCCTGGGACAGCAGCACTGTGCGTGCAGAGGTCACCCACAGAAGAATCACATCACAGGAGGGGTTGGAATGGCCCTCCAGGGATTGTCCAGTCCCACCTCCCTGCCAAAAAGCAGGATCACCCAGGGCAGGTCACACAGGAATGCACTCAGATGGTCCAGAAAAGGAGGCTCCACAACCTCTCTGGGCAGCCAGCTCCAGGGCTCCAGCACCCTCACAGTGAAAAAGTTTTTCCTGTGTTCACATGCCCAGAGAATCTAATGCTAATTTTGCAGCATCCTCACACCAAAGAATTTTCTCCTCATGTTGAGGTGGAACTTTCTGGATTCCAGTTTGTGCTCACTGCTCCTTGTCCTATCACAGGACACAACTGAAAAGAGCCTGGCCCCTTCTCCTTGACATCCATCCCTCAGACATTTATAGACATTCACAAGGTCTCCTCTCAACCTTCTCCTTTCCAGGTTTATTGTAGTTTGATGGGTCCCAAGTTCCCAGGGGGTGGATTTGTGCACCCCAGGATGCTGTAACATTGTTATGCCATTCCACTTTCCGGTATCACAGGTCATAAGGCAGTGCCAGGCCAACGTGGCTCTTTCCCTCCTCCTCTCTTCCCCTCACACCTCTCTCTGTGAGGAGCTGTCTCCTTGTCTCATGGTCTGTGTGGGGCAGATGGCTCCTGGCTGGCAGGGAACTGTGAGCTGCATCATGTGCTGGCCTAACACAAGGACTGGGAAGCAGTTCTGGCCTACTCTCAGGCCTGCCAAGGGTGGCACAGGTGGAGGATTCCAGATGGATTCAGCCCAATAGCCTTGGTTTAGCCTGTGGATGTGTGCATTCTACCTGAGTGCCTTTTGCATATACACACCTGTCAGTAGAATCTCTCTTTACACTTCCAACCAGTGTCAGTGTTGTCATTCTCACTCTCCAAAAGGAGTAAGAGTCACCTCTGTCATCTGGTCCTGGGTAGCTCGGGGCCTCAAACTACAACAAGCATAAACAGCCCCAGGTCTCTCAGCCTTTTCTCATCAGATAGGTGTGCCAGTACCTCCACCATCCTCATAGCCTCCTCCTCATACCTCCTGGGTAGCTTGGGGCCTCAAACTACAACAAGGATGAACAGCCCCAGGTCTCTCAGCCTTTCCTCATCAGACAGGTGTGCCAGTACCTCCACCATCCTCATAGCCTCCTCCTCATACCTCCTGGGTAGCTTGGGGCCTCAAACTACAACAAGGATGAACAGCCCCAGGTCTCTCAGCCTTTCCTCATCAGACAGGTGTGCCAGCACCTTCATCATCCTCATAGCCTCCACTGGACCCTTTCCAGTATATCCCTATACTTCTTGAACTGAGGAGCCCAGAACTAGGCACAATACTCTGGATGTGGTCTCAGGAGGGCAGAGTAGAGGGGGAGGAGATTGCCTTAAATTTGTCTCTTAGGGTCATATATTTAAAGCTCTGCTCTGCACTATGGTGTGTAGAAATGTGTCTTTTGTTTATTTGCTGGTTTTCAGTGCTGGATTCCTCTGAAGTTGGAGTCATCCAGCAGGTTCTCAGGAAAGCAGCAAACACCATGAGAGCTGCCAGGACCACAGATCTGTCACAGTGGTTACTTGTTTGCCCTCTGTGGCTGTCATAAAATCTACGAAGTCACAGGAAGGCTGAATTCCACTCCTTGCCTTTTAGTTTGTTTATGAGAAATCAGGCTGGAAATTCAGCTGCAGGCAGAGATAGGGGCAGTCTAGGACAGGACTGCTGCTCTGTTCACCACTGCTGCATGACCAAGGAGCTCAGTGTGGCTTTCTCCAGTGAACAGCAAGCCCTGTGCTCCTCAGTCTGCCCTGGCTTTGGTTATTCCTCAGGCATTTCTGATAGCTTTGGCAGATATATCTGGTGAATTTTGATGGAATCATAGAATCATTTCAGTTAGAAAAGCCCTCTAAGATCAAGTCCAACCATCAACCTAACACTACCATGACCATTAAACCGTGTCCTGAAGTGCCCTGTCTGTGGTGCTGCAGTTGAAAACATGAAGGACTGCATTGGAGACAATCCCAAGTACCTTCAGGAGTAGAATTAAAGCTGCTGCCAGACCTCAGTCCTTCAGTATAAACATTCCATCTTCTTTTCAAGCATCAGCAAACCCATCTCTATACCTAGACATCAGACTGTGACCTGGGACACTTCAGCAACCGTGTGTGGGTAAATAAAGGCAGAACCCACACAGTCTTCCTTTCAGGCACACAAAACACAGCTATAGTCACTTCCCCTTTGGATTCAGGCTTTCATGCACAGAACAGTGACAAAGGGAGAGGGAGGATGGCCTCTTGTCTGTGGGCAGGGAGAAAGCTCTTCTGCAAAGGAGAACAAAGCCTGGCAGCAAAGCTTCCCTTTGAAGTTCTTCACAATGAGAGTGGTGAAATACTGGAACAGGCTGCCCAGGGATGTGGTTGAGGTCCCATCTCTAGAGACATGCAAGACGAAACTCAATGTGGCCCCAGGCAGTCTGATCTACTTGGAGGTGTTCCTGCTGACTGCAAGGGAGTTGGACAAGATGACCTTTGAGGGTGCCTTCCAACCCAGTGCAATCTGTGAATGACACTGAGATACTTCCCTTTGTCTCTTTTTCCTGAGCCCTTCAACCAAGGTGGCAACACCTCTGGGAAAACACAGGAATGGACTTTTTCCCAAGGCAAGGCAGTTTTGCCAGTGACACTAACCAGTAAGCAACTTCCCTGTCTTTACCCCAAGCCACAAGTGTCTTTTTTTACTTCCTTTTCCACCTTGTCCTGTTGGGGATGGAGTAAGCAGCTAGGTGGGCACCTGGCCAAAGCCAACCCACCACAGCAGCATTACAACCACAACACTGCAGAGAGCAGACTCAGAGCTTCCACAAGTGGAGTGAAAACCAGTCTAAGGACAAGTCACTGACAAGCTCTGGAGGTCTACCAGTCACCAGCCTACTCCAGGAACACCAATGCTTGTGGCCCCACTGGCAGAGAGCTACCTGGAGACTTGCTGACTCTTGTTGGTTAGGTGTCCAGCGTGGATTTGCTTTTGCCTCCGATTGCTGGGGGACCACATGAAGCCTGCCCCCAGCTTACTCAACATTCCAGGATGGTGGAATAAAAATCATTTGCTGTTAGTCAACCTAAGCTGTCTTTTCTCTCTCTCTGTATTGATTACTCCTGAATAATCAATTGACATTTGGCACAGTCTTATTTATAATAATTCAAGTCAGCAGCAACATAATTTAGAAACTGGCTACTAGGCATGAGCTGGTAATGAATCGAATCCATGGATAATTCAAATTCATAGACTAAAAAATTACATTTAAATAATGTTCAGGTTCTGACAACCTGACAAAAGACTGCAAATTCAATGTGAAAACTTTTCCTCCCTCTGTGGTTGTGAGGAAAGTCTGGAGAAGACATAAGAATGGACTGGCATCTGCTGCCTCCCTTGTGACCATTTACAGAGTCACAAAGTGCAAGTGCACTCCAAGGGCACCTTGTCCAACCCCCTTGCAGGTAGCAGGGACAGCTCCAACTAGATCAGGCTGCACAGGACCACACTGAGTTTGGCCCTGAATGTCTCCAAGGCTGGGGCCTCCGTCACATCCCTAGGCAATTTGTTCCAGTGTTTCACCACTCTCATTGTGCAGAACTTCCTCCTGATGTCCAACCCAAATCTCCCCTGCTCCAGTTTCAAACCATTGCCCCTGGTCCTATCACCACAGGCCCTTCTAAACAGGTCCTCCTCGGATCAGAGCAGAGCAAAGCAGAGCAGAACAGAGTGGCAGAATCACCTCTGGACCAGTATCTTTGGTTTCATATTGAAGTGACATCACCTTGGTGCTGAGCTAAGCTGCGCTGCACCTCTCCTCCTCGTTTGCTCACTTCCAGTGGTGTCATTTCATCCCACACCAAGGCATGGGTGGATATTTTTACACAACAGATGGCTTGGCTTGGTACAAAGCCAACAGAGTGTGGTGTGTAAACCTCTCCTAGTCCTGCAGAGCCAGTGGAGCTGTGGTGTGTTTACCCAGCTGTTGCGTGGAAGCAGGAGAGACCAAAGCCTGCAGCCATGCCCTGCTGGGCATGAAGGTCTCACTAACACCCAGCTCCTGTCACCAACCCAGAAATGGTCTTTTTCTTTCTTGCACACTGGACCACATTTTACTGTGAATAAAGTGTGAACCTGGCATGGAAGCTCACCCTGAAACCTGCACCAGAGGACACCCAGAAATTGCAGGTAACTACACAGAGTCACAGAATGGTGGCAGTTGGAAGGGACCTCTGGAGACCATATAATCCAAACCCCTGCTAAAGCATCTAGATCAGGTTACCCAGAAACACATCCAGGTAGATTTGGAATCTCTCCAGAGATTCCAAAAAGGAGACTCCACAAACTCTCTAGGCAGTTTGCTCCAGTGCTCCAGCACCCTGACAGCAAAGTTTTTCCTTATGTTCAGACCTGATGCTGAGCAAACTAATGGCTCCTTAAACCTCTCCTTAACCATCTGCCAACCTGAATTTAAGAGCCACAGGAATCCATCCAGATGTCTGGGTTTACCTAGAGACTGTCCCAAAATGACACACACTCCTGAGACCACCAGCTCTTGGCACTCAACCATCATCACATGCCAAGGTTTACCCTTTTGAATTACCAAGGATTAGGACAAATTCTTCCTGTTGACTCTGAAGCCATTCCAACAAGTTTTTTCCAAATGGGACCCAGAGGGAGTGCTAAACATTGGCTAAAGTTTGTTTTGTACAACAAGTTTAAATAGCTAACACTTCTTTAAAACCATCATGAAGCCAAGTCAAAGTGACAGAGTACCTGGTTGGGTAGAAGGCCTCACTCCCAAGCAGCAGCATCCAGGGCTCAATGATCCTCCTCTGAAAATGTGCCTGAGGCTATGTTACTGGCACCCTAACTCTGAGAAGTGCACAACCCACAAACACCTGCCAAAGAAATGGTTTTACCTAACAAAATTCCTCCATGCAGCTTTCAGGAGGCTCTCCCACCTTAGAGGATCAGAGCCAGAGACATTGAGCTAAATACAAATCCTCTCCCCTTCCTACACAGATGGCCCTCAACGTCACATCTCTGCCACTTTGAAACACCTCCAGGGATGGGAATTCAGCCACCTCTCTGGGCAGCCTGTGCTAACCTTTGAGAACCCTTTCAGTCAACACATTGCTTCTGAGATCCAACCTAAAACTCCTCTGGTGCAACTTAAGGCCACTTCTTCTCCTCCCATCACTTGATAATAAGGAGAAGAGACCAAGCCCCACCTCCCTGCAACTTCCTTTCAGGGAGTTGTAAAGAGCAATGATGTCTCCCCTCAGCCTTCTCTTCTCCACACTAAACCCTTCCAGTTTGCTTAGCTGCTCCTCACCAGACCTGTGCTCCAGACTCTTCACCAGCTTTGTTGTCCTTCTCTGAACCTGCTCCAGCCCCTCAATGTCCTTCTGGTAATGAGGGGCCCAAACCTGAACCAGGACCCAAGGTATGGCCTCACCCAGGGTTGTTTTGGGATTTTTTTGCCTTGTTTTTTTGGCCTTCTTCCCTTCCTAGTTCACATACAGATCTTGAACATTTCCTAAGTGACATTTCTAAGGTCTCCTCTGTGCCCAGCTCAATTCCTTTGCTGGAGCTATCCTGTCTCACTTCTTTAAGTCCCAGTGACATCCAGGGACCATCTCTCCAGCCTGCTGTTCGAAGCAGTATTGCTTCCCCTTGGCATCCTTCAACTGGACCCCAAAGCCCCTGCAGAGGAATCTTTTCAGTGCAATTTTCCCTCCAACTCCTGCCTCCTTGCTGCCTCTGCTGCAATGGTTGGTGTGTTCCTGTCATGCCCTCTGCAGCCTCTGGGCAGCACCAGGCAAAGCCAACCGCCAGGAAAAGCCAGGCAGGAGGAGAGCTCTCAGGCAGCAGTGGTCAGGCCTGGGGCCATGTAATCAGGGACAAGAGGGTGCAGAGAAGTCACAGCTTCTCTTTCTTTCAGCAAAATGCCAGGCAGGCTGAAGGGAAGGGCATTAATGCCCTGCCCATTCTGGGTTGCAGAGGCAGCATGGGGAGCCAGCAGATTACAGCACTTCATGGCAGAGCTCTGTTGAATAGCAGGAGGCTTGTCAGGCTCCCTGTCAACTGTTGTGTAATCTGCTAAGTAATAAACTATTAACAGCATACGGGGCACATCCGTTGCTTGACTTGCATGGTTTGCTCACTGCCTTTTGTACATCTCTGCCTTCTAATTTCACCATCAGAACACATCGAGCTGCTTTCATCCCTTCCATTCACAGGGCTGCCTTGGTTTGTGTTTGAAAGGCAGCTCTTTTTAAGCCTCTGTGTTCATATCCCTCGGCAGCCTTCAAATAAACCCAAGTCTTTGGGGCTTTTCACACAGCAGCAGCAGGCAGAGCTGCCTGCCTTGTTTCTCCTTCCTTCTAGCTCACTGCATTGCTCCTCTGCTTCAGCTGCAGTGAAACCAAAATCATATTTGTTCTGTCAGGATTTCTGGATTTTCTCTGCTAAGAATCACAGGATGGTAAGGCTCTCTGGAGATCATTCAGTCCAACACACACACCCCACCCCACACACACCCCTGCCAGAGCAGGATCACCCAGAGCAGGTCACAAAGGAACACATACAGGTGGGTGTGGTGGGAGTTCCCTGCCCCCCCCACACTTGTAAAATGACCCAGACTAGAACTCAGCCAGCTGGAAGTTAAGAGATGAAGCTCTATTTACAAGCTCAGCACAATGTACAAGCAGAGATATACACTATAGACAGGAATAGTTACAGAGATATACAAGGGAAAGGGAATACAGAAACACAACTCCCCTCCCAGAAATCAGAGACCCCAGGGGGGGCTTCCAACCACCCTTCCACCTTCTCCCCACCCCCACACCTTACGCCAAGGTTTGCCTTACGCCTTATGAGAATCAGCCAGGGTGGATTAGAAGAAAAGTGGTTAGTGAAATTAATTCAGCAGAGAGGAGAAGCCAGAGCCAGACCACCCCAGACGCTGTGCCCCATGACACAGACTGCCAGCTCCAGACACTCTCTTATCTTTTTGTTTTGGGTTCTTATTCCTAAACATCTCAGCAAGCCTATGAGTGAAGTAGACATCACCACTGTTCTACCTTCACAGCCTAGAGTATAATTTTCTCTATTAAAATATTCCAATTAGCTCAAACCAGCACAGTGGGTTTTGCAAGTCCCCAGGGAAGGAGACTCCACAACCTCTCTGGGCAGCCTGCTCCAGAGTTCTGCCACCCTTACTGTGCCTGATTTTTTAGCAAAGACAGTTGGTGCTTTAAGACCATCTTACAGGGCAGAGATAAGCAAACTGCTCTTGTCTGAAGATGTGATTATTCATTAATGTCAAATTAAAGATGAGATGAGATCCTTTACTTCATCAAGATCTAAATTGCCTGTACTGGCCTCTCCTGAGGAGCACCTAACATCTGAAGTCCCTGTTAGAGCTATCCTGTATTTTGCTTGTGGAAAGATTACTACAGCTGACAGAGAAAACCAGAAGTAAAAATTCCCTGGTAATGTAAAGGAGAATTTGTCTCAGCTGTCTTGTTTGTCCCAGTGTTACCATCTTCTTGTTTCCAGAACATTCTGCCCTCATCAACCACTTCCTTTGCCTAAACCCATTAATTTCAACAGTCTTTGTTAAAAATGTGGGGTGTCATTGCTTTTTCCACCCAAGGTGGGACCTTTTTATTCTTTCTGCTGAGCCAAGATCAAAGTTGAACACCCTAGTTTCAGAATCAGGTGGCTTTCACCTTTGTTATAACTTTGGAACACACTACTAAAAATAAATGTCCCCTACATAAATGTTACCTTCTAGAAGGCCTTCCTAGCCACACCTACTGTGCTAACCCTGCTCAGAAATCCAGAGAAGCAGGCAAAGTAAGAGACCTTTGAAAATCACAGAAGCACAAAATGGTAGGGGTTGGAAGGGAGCTCTGGAGATGATCAACAAGTCCAACCCCTCTGCCAAAGCAGGGTCACCCAAGGCAGGTCATACAGGAACACATGCAGGTGGGTTTGGAATGCCTCCAGAGACAGAGACTCCACCACCTCTCTGAGAAGCCTGCTCCAAGGCTCCATCACCTTTAAATTAAAAAGTTCCTCCTCACATTTACATAGAACTTCTTATGTCCAAGTTTGTGCCTATTACCCCTTGTCCTGTCACTGAGTACCACCAAAACAAGCCTGGCCCTGTCCTCCTGACCCCCAGAAAATTATTCTCCTAGAACCTTTCCTGGATGCTTCTGGAACAGGTTGTTCAGGGAGGTTGTGGATGCATTCTCCCTGGGGGTGTTCAAGGCCAGGTTGGATGAGGCCTTGAGCAGCCAAGCCTAGCTGAGATGTGTCCCTGCCCATGGTGGGGAGGTTGGAGTAGATGATCTCCAAGGTCATTTCCAACCTGAGGCATTCTGTGATGCTGCAGCTTCTCTTCCTGCTGTAGTTATTACTACCACACCTTGAACAGATCCTACAAGTAATGCCTCTATGTTGCTTAGGAAACAAAACCCCTCTTAGGAAACACTTTTGGTTACCCCTACTGGTTCTTCCTAAAGCTCACTCAAGATACTCTATGAGTACTTTGCAAGCCAACAAGTGAGCTGTGTAAGCAAAGCAAATGAATCCTCCACCAGTTAGCTGCACCTTTCCCCAAGGTTTGGGAAGAGAGGGAGTAGGAGGAGGTAGCTCAGTAGGAGGTAATAAATCAAGGTGAACAGCATCAGCTAGTGAAGCCTGAGGTCCCTGACTTTCCAGGGAGAGGCACATAAGCAGGTGAGGGATATCAGCCTATCTGCTGTAGCCACTGCTGGCAGAAATCAAAAAGTCCATTATAGTCTTTCCCAGCACCCCAGCAAGGCAAAGCTGATCTTAGGCTGACACTGTTGCAGAGAACCCTTTGAAAGCAAACAGCACAGACAGATGAGCTTGGGCTAACAAACTAGGAGAGTGGCAATCACCCCACCTGAAGGGGACAAATTAGCAGCACTATGAACAGGTCTACTCTCATCCCCTGCCAGGAGGGGTGAAAGGATGCAGAAAATGAGCACTCCTCCTGATGAGGTCCAGCAGCAGCTCACCTGTGTTTAATGCAGTTTGTGATCTGCCTTTAGCCCTGGGTGATGCTTTGTGGTGACAGAGCAGGGAGCTTTCTAGCTGTCAGTGTCCACAGAGCTTGACTTCTCCAGCAAGGGCAGTTTCCCAGATTTCAACACAACTCCTCTGCTTCCCACTGGGTGCAGCCTTGGCCCACCATTACCAGGCAAAGGATCTCAGGGAAGTGCCTGTGGTGCAGGTACCAGAGCTGAAGGGCAGCAGCTGATCCCCTCTGCAGTGTCAATTTGATTTTAAAGTGCTGTTAACCTGACACCTAGAGCTCTTGTTCTCTTAACTCAGAGAACACTCACACATACCTCCAGGAGCTGCAATGAGCTGCTGGCAGTGACTAACTGACTACAGCAGGTCTGCAATAGACAAGTGCATATGATATGCCATTTACCAGGAACATAACCACCTCTTTACAGCCCACCATCAGCCAGGTGAAAAGACCCAGGATCTGTTGGAATGCCAGATGCACTCAGGATGAGCAGGGCTTTGGCTGGTAAGGAGGATCCTGTTCTAAGGAGATGATCTGCTAAAACCACAAAGCTTTCAGCTCTGTTCTGTCCCCATCGTGCTCAGACCAACTTCAGGGAGCAGCTTAATTACAACCAATGCATCAGACATGGGATGAGAAGGGCAGGATGTTTGCCACAGATAGAAGAACCATTTGCTTGTCTGCCATCTCTATCCCTCTCATTTCTCCAACGGTTCCAGTGGCCAGTCAGAGCTGCAGGTTGTCCTGATGGTTTCTCTAATGTAGCTCTTTATATGAGGCATCTGCACAAGAGCTGCAAGGGTGCTCCAAGGCTGCTAAGGCTTTGAGCAGCCTGGAGCCAGCAAAGCACCTGTGAGTCAACCCCTCCAAGACATCTGCCAGCCAAAGACACAAAAGCTGGGGCTTTTCAGCCTAAAGAGAAGACTCTTGGACGACCTTAGAGCTGCCTCCCAATATCTGAAGGGATCCTACAGGAAGGTTGCAGAGGGACTTTTCATCAGGGTATCTAGAGACAGGACAAGGGGGAATGGTTTGGAGCTGAGGGAGAGCAGCATTAGACTGGATCTTAGGAAGAAGTTCTTCAGTATGAGGGTGGTGATACTCTGGAAGAGGTTGTCCAGGGAATGAGGCCTTGAGCAGCCAAGTCTAGTTGAGAGAAGTCCCTGCCCATGGGAGGGGGGTTGGAGTAGATGATCTCTGAGGTCCCTTTCAACCTGAGCCTTTCTAGGATTCTATGATTTTTTTCCACCATAAACTGGACTGCCCTTCCAAGATTCAAGTCTTTCACTGCATTCCTTCCTTGATGACTTAGCAAGGAGGTTATTTTTTTAAAATGGGGGGGGGAGTTATATATATAGAGAGATAGATATAGATATATTTATTTCAGGGGTACGTTTCAAAGCAAAACTAGCTTTGAAGCACATGCTCTGAAATACCTCATTTATTTTGCTTTTCAATATGTGAACCAAGACTGGATGGGCACATGATGGAGAGCAAAGCACTTGTATTTTGCCACTTGAGTGAGCCCTGGGATCAAGGTTTCATCTGAGTGACTTTACATTTTATTTTGCCTTATATCTGTCCACATAGGATGGAACATCCTGGTCTCAACACTTCACTCCTCCCTTCTTTGTCACCTGATGAAATACAGACAAAGTATTTTAAAAGAACAAAGCCCCTGGGGAAAAAAAAAAAAAAAGGAAAAAATAAGAAGAAGAAAAAGGGGAGTCAGCAGCTCCTGCGGAGAGGACTGGTGTGAGGGAGCTGCTGTTTGCAAACAGTTTTAACTCCTGGCTAACCCAAGGCACAAGGGGAAAACACCTAATGAAAGAAAGGGACTATAGAGAACATTATGCTCCAGGTGCTGACAGTCTTTACAGCTACAGCCTGTAATCAGCAGCAGCCTGTAAGGTAACCTCAGTGTCGGACCCCTTTGGGTGTGGCAGAGTGGTGGGATGCCCTGCTCAGAGCAGCACCAGGAAAGGTTTAGCTCCTGCCTTTCTCTGTGCCCTTGAAAAGATTGTTTGTGTCCTCAGCCAACACAGCTCTAAGGTGGAGATTTTTGATTAAACTTGGGGCACTGGGTTTCCATGTTATCCATGTGAATCTGGATAGTGGTCTGCCTTAGCATGTACAGAAAACTAGCTCTGGGATGCATAACCAACTCTGTTAGGGTTCAATAGATCCCACTCAGATTTGAAATCAGGTCTCTGCCCAAGAAGTTACTTTTACTGAGCTCTTTGTTTTGTCTGAGAGTTCATTGTTATAAGGAGTTCTGCTACAAGCTGGCTCAAGCTACTCCAGTGCTCCACCAGCTCCCCTTTCACCTCCTCACGTCTCTCCCGTGCCATGTGCCCACTCACACTTACGCCATCCTGCCCACCCAAGCTGGCTGTTTGCTAGACCCTCCTCAAGTCAGTGCTGCTTAGTAAAGCCAGCAGTGGAAAACACAGCTATTTTGTGGTGGGTCACTAAGCTGCTCTGGATTGGTGCCTTCTGCCATGGATGCCAAGGCAGGTAGGGAAATACGTGGAGAAGATCTCCCTGTTGGGCAAATGATCAGGAGATCAGCTCCGTCACCTCACAGAAGGCTGCCCCTGGGCTCCAAATGCTTTGAGTGGTTTCTTTATGCTGGGAGTTACTCAAAGGGTCTCTTGATATTTAAGCCACTCTCAGCTGACCTCTCCAGTGACACAAACAGGAGTCACGTGCAAGAGAGAAAGAACAGCTCATGGCAGAACCAAGGAAGGTCCCCAAATGGGAGTGTTTCAAAACCTCATTAATCCAGGGCACTTTATGACAGTGTAATTAGCACTAAAGGCTGAGAGGAGTGGCAAAATACATTTATCTCAACAAAGGTGGAGAAAACCTGTAATTCTCACCAGAATGATCATTTTCAAAGCCCTCTCTAAGGAGACAGATGTTGTGCCACAGCTCACTATTATGGATTGTGTTTGTCTGGAAAATAGCAAATAGCTAATTAGCTCTGAGTACCTTAGCAAACCAGACAAATTTAGTGGAGAGAGAAGCTTCCATCACAGACAAGTTCTTTGCTCTGAGGTCAGCCCTTTGTCCCTCAGAGTGCACTTCCCAACTCTGAAAGATCACAAATCACACCTAATCATTACCTCCCTCAGAAACTCACTGCTGTTGGCTTGGATGAATGGGCAAGTCACTGGGTCAAGAATTGGCTGATGGCTGGGCCCAGAGAGTGGTGGAGAATGGAGTTGACTTCAATTGGTGACTGGTCACCAGCAGTGTTCCCCAGTGCTCAGTGCTGGGTCCAGTTCTCTTTAATGCCTTTACCAATGATCTGGGTGAGAGGATTGAGGCACCCTCAGTGAGTCTGCAGATGACACTGAGCTGAGAGGGAGTGCTGACCTGCTGGAGGGTAGGAAAGCTCTGCAGAGGGACCTTGAGAGGCTGTATCAATGGGCTGAGGTCAGTTTAATGGGCTTTAACAGAGCCAAGTGCTGGGTCCTGCACCTGGGTCACAACAACCCCATGAACCCTCCAGGCTTGGGGCACAGTGGCTAGAAACAGGACAGCAGAAAAAGATCTGGGGGGGGGGCTGATTTACATCAGCTGAAGATGAGCCAGTGTGTGCCCAGGTGGCCAAGAAGGTCACCAGCATCATGGCCTGGATCAGCAGCAGTGTGCCCAGGAGTAGGGCAGAGATTGTTCCCCTGTACTTAGCACTGGGGAGGGCCACACCTCGAGTCCTCTGTTCACTTTTAGTGCCCTCAGTCCTAGAAGGACACTGAAGGCCCAGAGAAGGGAAAAAAGCTGGTAAAGGGTCTGGAGAATGTCTGGTGAGGAGCAGCTGAGGGAACTGGGGGTGTTTAGTCTGGAGGAGACTGAGGCCAGACCTCATTGCTCTCTACAACTCCCTGGAAAGAGCTTGGAGTGAGGTGGTGGTTGGTCTCTTCTCCCTAGCATCAGGAGATAGAAGGAGAGGAAATGGCTTAAAATTGTGCCAAAGGAGGGTTAGGAAAAATTTGTTTCCTGCAAGAGTGGTCAGGGATTGGAAGAGGCTATCTAGGAAGGTGGTGGAGTCACCATCCCTGGAAGTGTTCAGTAAATGTGTGGCCATGGCACTTGGGGACATGGTTTAGTGACCATGGTGAGGTTGGGTTGATGGCTAGACTGGATGATCTTAGAAGGCTTTTCCAACTCAAACAATTCTGTAATTCTGTGATTCTGTTCCGTGGCAAAGATCCAGCCAGCACAAAGCTGCCATTCACTGAGAATCTCTCAGGACACAGGAACTGGGGAGTATCTGTGGACACTGGCACAGAACTTGATTAGAACAGGGAGAGGGGAAAAAAAAAAAAAAAAACCCCAAACAAAGCAAGTCCCAGAAGTGATCAAGCAGCTTCACAGACAAGATGTGAATAGTACAGTCTGTGAGGACCGTGTAAGAATGAGTTCTGGCCAACATGCAGGGCTACCACCTTAAATATGCCCTAGCTAATGAAACATTCCTGTCTCCTTCTCCCAAATACATGTGCACACATTCCTGGCTACCAGCAGCTAATGACAGATTTGTTAATTAACAGCACGAGGCAAAGCCAAGGTTGATGTTCTAATAAACAGGTCATTAACTTTGGTAATGACCAATTGGGGAAGATGATTGCTCTTACAAACTGTATTCCAGGGCTGGTAAAAAGCAGCAGTGCAGCTCTACAGTACATCTGGCAGGAAGGATCTGAGCAGAGCAGTTGGTCTGCAGTCCTGCTCACTCCCTGGGAAGTCACCAGCCCCATTTGTCACCAGACACGCTGTGTAAACTGGAACCAGGAGAGATGTGTCTCGAGCACACAACTGCCTGCCTTTGCCAAGGTCATTCAAAAAAGGTGCTTGTGCCTTGCACCAGCCTTCCTGACACCATTCTGATGGTCTTTTGATTGTACTTCTCACTGTTTCTTCCCTATGAGGCCAAAGAGACTTGGAGATGCTTGTCCAAGAGACTGATCAACTGCAAGAAGTCTTTATCAGCTAGGATTTGATCCCTTCCTGCAGAGGGAGGCAGGGTGGACGTGTGAGTAAAGACTCAGGTTAATGACCAACAAATCTAAAATAGCCCTGCAGGAGAAGGCTTGGAACAGCAACACAATTTTCCAAGGAACAAGAGAATGGAAGGCACCTCCAGTTTGAGAGACTCATGGAATCACAGAATGGTTTTGGATGGAAAAGACCTTTAAGATTTACTCTGCTCTACTGAGACCCCACCTCCAATACTGCACCCAGCTCTGGGGTCACAGAGCTGTTGGAGGGAGTCCAGAGAAGGCCACAAAGATGATCCAAGGTCTGGAGCATCACTGCTATGAAGACAGGCTGAGGGAGCTGGGGTTGTTCAACCTGGAGAAGAGAAGACTTGGGGGGGGGACTTTAGAGCTGCCTTCCAATGCCTGAAGGGATCCTACAGAAAGGCTGCAGAGGGACTTTTCATTAGGGTGAAGCTGAGGGAGAGCAGGATTAGACTGAATCTGAGGAAGAAGTTCTTCAGTACAAGGGTGGTGAGACTCTGGAATAGGTTGCCATGGGAGGTTGTGGATGCCTCTCACTGATGGTGTTGAGGACCAGGTTGGATGAGGTCTTGAGCAGCTGAGTCTACTAGAGAGGTATCCCTGCCCATGGCAGGGAGGTTGGTGTAGATGATCTCTAGGGTCCCTTCCAATCTGAGCCATTCTGTGATTCTATGATCATTGAGTCCAACCATTCTCTAACTCTACCAAGGCTGGTGCTAAACCATGGCCCTCAGCACCACATCTCTGCTTCCTTGAACACCTCCAGGCATGGGGATTCAACCACATCCCTGGGAGCCTGTTCCAGTCTTCAATAACTCCTTCAGTGAAGGAGTTTCTTCTACTACCAAATCTGAATGTTCCATCATACTGCAAAGCACACCTCCAAAAGATTTAGTCTGGAGAAGAGCAGGGTGAGGGGAAACCTCATTGCTTTCTACAGTTCCCTGAAAGGAGCTTGCAGTGAGGTAGGGGTTGGTTTCTTCTCCACAGGAGCGAGTGATAGGATGAGAAGAAATTACCTCAGCTGTAACAGGGGAGGGTTTGGTTGGTTATTAGAAGAAAATTCTTGCCTGAAAGGGCTCTCAAAGACTGAAACTGGCTGCCCAGGGAGATGGTTGAAACTCCATCCCCAAAAGTGTTTCAAAGATGCAGAGATCTGGTGCTGAGCCTTAGTAAAGTTAGAGAATAGTTGGACTGGATGAGCTTAAAGGGCTTTCCCTACACTCTATGATTTTATGATTCTGTAAAACTGGGCTGAACAGCCTAACATATTCAGTTTGTTCCCATGACTCTCTGAAGATCCAGAGATCACTTATGAGCACTTCTGATGAAAATGCTTTCTCCTACAAACATAACACCATCCTGGAAGCAAAGATACTGTGAAAGGGAGATGCAAAAAGCTGAGGCTGAGGTGTTTTTTGGTGAAGAGAGCCCTGCTGTAATTTGTGACACACAAGAAACATGGCAGTCAGCACAGATGAAGACTGAACGGACAGAGACTGACTGTATCCATCTATCCATGCAGCACTGAAAACTCATTCTGGGTGCAGATGGGAATTTACCAACAGAAGACAAATGATCCCTTAAAGCAGAAGGGAATGTTACTGAAAATCAAAGTTAGAGATGACGAAGCAGCTGCTAGTGCCTGATGTAGCAATCAGGGCCGACACGTCCCCATTGTCCAGCCTGAAAAAATGGGCTTCACCACCACAGAAGGTCTCAATCCATTATTTCTTCATTGATGTTATGTCAAATATGCAGGACACATCATCAGCCTGCTATGTAAGAGTGAGAAAAAGCCAGAGAACAGGGGTAAGGACACAGAATGAAGAAAATTCACTGGGGCCACCGCGTTATTTTTAAAAGTCACAGCCAAGAGGAAATAAAATTGGGCAAGAAGAGGAGCAAAGTGAGCAAACATTCCCTCATTATGGTCCTCAGCTCCTGACTACAGAAATTGGCCTAATATTTCAAAGTGATTGGCATCTGGAGGTCTCTTCAGCTTTGTGGGCTGAACTTGAGAGACCCATGAATAGGCCCAGCCATTGTAAAGGGCTCTTCATTGAGGCTGAGGTAGCTGCAGCTGGGCATGTTCAGGATAAAAGGAGAGATGCAGCAGTTAATATCTGCAGGTGGCTTTCCCATGGATGGAGATAGCTTTGGCCTCATTGGAGTGGCTGGGGGGGGGTTTGGGCAGGTAGATTTTTCTGCTCCTAGTGCCTTTGATTTTGCTCCATGTGAATCCTTACTTGTCATTGTCGTGGTAGGCCTAAACAGGCCAAGTGAGCTTGTAAATGTCCTGGCTTGCCCAGGCATGTTCCCCTGCTCCCCCTCCCTCTGTGCTGGGGGTGCTGGCCACAGGAAGGGGACAAAAGCCCCAACTTCACCTAATATGGGCAAACTGCCATCCTGATTGGCTAATCTATGTCCAAAGGCTCATCAGTCTCAGGCTGAAATGGATAGAAAGGATGAGCAGGTAGCACATTGGGCTCTCTCTGCTAAGGTGCTCTCTGCTATTGTATGCTGCCTGCTGAGGCCCTGCTGCCTCCACGCGTTGGGCCTGCACAGCCAGCGTGACACCGTGCCCAGACTGCACACCACAAGACATCTGCCTGCACAGGAGAGCCTGCTGCCAGGAGAGCCAGGACCAGCTCAGAGATGTCTGCCTCCTTTCTGAAGCATCCAGGAGCCTGAGGAAGCTCCAAANTGAACCTTGTACATGAGTTTTGTGGCCAGATTTGATGTTAATAAACAGTTTTCATAGTTATTAACAATCTCTGCCTGGACATCAAAATTAATATCATTAATTTTTAATCCATTTCATTTACAGTCATCAAGTGAGGGAAGGACTAACTGTAGAAATTTAGCCTTATTGAGACCAGACCGAGACCAGAATTTACTTCCCCCATCAACATCAATGCTGGCTGAAATCAGAAGCAGAATCTAGCATCTTTTACACCCCACAAAGCTCTCAGCAATGGCTTATCTCTGGTCATATGGAAACTTGTATCCATGTCACTGCAAAGAGAGTCAAGGCACTAATATGCCCCAGCTCTCATAACTCACAAGTATTTGTTGTCTTTCTTAAAACACCATCTTCTGGACTGAGGTGGTCACACAAGAATCTCAAATGTAATCAATCCTCTGGGCTATGAAAAAAAAAAAAAAAAAAAGTTTGAAAACCACTATCCTCAAAAAGAACAAAATTCAGCAGAAAAAGAACCCCATCTGATTTAGTGGCTTTGTCCTTTCATAGAATCATAGAATGGTAAGGTTGGAAGGGACCTCAAGGATCAACCAGTTCCAACCCCTGCCATAGGCCGGGACACCTCCCACTAGCACAGGTCACTCAAGGCCTCCTCCAACCTGGCCTTGAACACCTCCAGGGAGGGAGCAGCCACAACCTCCCTGGGCAACCTGTGCCAGTGTCTCACCACCCTCACTGTAAAGAACTCCCTCCTAATATCCAGTCTAAATCTCCCTTTCGGACCCTCGGATCCACTCTCTCCTTGAAGTCACCACTCATCCCAGACAGGCAGAAGGGTGTGAGGCACTTGGCCTAGCCAGGAGAACTGAGGGTAGTTTGCTACCCAGTATCCCACGCCCATCATTTTGCTTTATACAGAAAGTTACTGCTTCTGTGGCATAAGGAGACCTACAGCCAGATTAACTCCTTAACCCAAACTAAGATGCTGGGGGAAGAGGCATGGCATATACTGGTTCAACAAGGCCAAGTGCTGGGTCCTGCACTTGGAGCACAACCTCATAAACACTCCAGACTTGGGTCAGAGTGGCGGGAAACTGCCCAGCAGAAAAAGACCTGAGGGTGATCAACAGCCAGATGAAAATGAGCCAGGGTGTGGCCAGGTGCCCAAGAAGACCAACAGCATCCTGGCTTGGATCAGCAATGGTGTGACCAGCAGGACCAGGGCACTGATTGTCCCTCTGGACTCATCACTGGGGAGACCCCATCTTGAATCCTGAGTTCAGTTTCAGAGCCCTCGCTTGAAGAAGGACACTGAGGTGTTGAAGCAGGTTCAGAGAAGGGCCCAGTCAGGAGAAGGGTCTGGTGAGGAGCAGCTGAGGGACTTGGGGTGTTTAGTGTGGAGAAGAGGAGGCTAGGATGAGACCTCATTACTCTCTACAACTCCCCAAAAGAAGGTTCCAGTGAGGTGAGGGTCAGTTTCTTCTCCCTAGTAACAAGTAACAGGAGGAGAGGAAATGGCCTCAAGTTGCACTGGGGAAGGTTTAGGTTGGATATTAGAAGAAATCTCTTTACTGGAAGGGTTGTCAAAGACTGGAACAGGCTTCCAGTTGAAGTGGTTGAATCCTTGTCTCTGGAGGTGTTTCAAAGAGGCAGAGATGTAGTGCTGAGGGCCATGCTTTAGCACCAGCCTTGGCAGAGTTAGAGAATGGCCAGACTGGATGATCTGAAAGGGCTTTTCCAACCCAAACATTCTGTGGTTCTATGGTTTGGAGAGGAAAACAAAAAGTGTCCTCTAGATTCCTTCCTGACTTGAAAAAAAACATACATTTGGGTCAGAGGCTGGGTCCAGGCTCACCACCATTAACTGCACTATTTGCAGTATCTGCCTCTCTCTTCTCTAAGCTTCTCCCGGTTTCAGATGTTAAACAGAGCAGGAACCACCTTCCGCTGAAGGGCACATGAAGGAATTGTTTTTGTGCCCAGCAGTGTGACAAGAGGGCCAGTGGTGTAAGAAGCTCAAGACAGAGGTGAGCCAACAAGCCTAGAGGAGAAAGGTACAAACCATCTGCAAAGCAGGAGCTACAACAAGCATCCTCACAGTCACAGATTGCAGAGGGTTGGAAAGGACCCTCCAAGGTCATCACGTCCAACCCACCCCCTGCAGGCAGCAGGGATACCTCCAACTAGAGCAGGCTGCCCAGGACTCATCAAGTCTGACCTGGAATGTCTCATGGGGGCCATCTCTGGGCAACCCATTGCAGTATTTTCAAGCATTCTTCTGTGTTTCCCATGGCAGGTATGACTGCCTCAGAGTGACAAGGTTGGTTTTTTTTTTGGAGGGACACCCTCACACATTCACTGATCCTGGACTGTTTGTATCATACTCAGCTTATTTCTCCTTACTGCCCTGAGAAGTGTTACTGACTGCTCTCTCTTTCCAGTCCTGCATCTTGCCTTCCCCCTGTCCCAACCTAGGTCCAGATACTGTAAGGTTATCTCAAGCTTGTCAATCAGTTTTTCATTTAAGCCAGAGAAAAATAAAGAATTGTCAGAAAAGTAAACAAATCCAAATTGTGAAAGGGGTATTTAAAGAAATGACTTCATGACAAGCAGGCTGGAGCCTTCTGCTCTCCATAAAGCACAGAAATCTCCCTTCTTTACTGAGGAGGTTCAAGGTCAAAATGAAAATTCAATTTGAGATGGAATTCAAGCAGAACAGCATGGGGTTGGAAGGGACCTCCAGAGATCATCCAGTCCAACTCACCTGCTAGGGAAGGGTCACATGTGAACACATCCAGGTGGGTTTGGAAGGTCTCCAAAGAAGGACACTCCACAACTTCTCTGGGCAGCCTGTTCCAAGGCTGAAACATCCTCAGAGTTTGTCCTTATGTTCAAGTGAAACCTCCTGGGTTCTAGTTTGTGCCCACTGTTCTATCACTGGGCATCACCAAAAAGAGCCCAGCCCCATCCTCTACCTCCACCCTCTAGATCAGAACTGAGAAGATCCCCTCTCGGGCTGCTCTTCTCCAGTCTAAACAGTCCCAGGTCTTTCAGCCTTTCCTCCTCACAGAGATGCTCCAGGCATCTCACCATCTCGTGGCCCTCCACTGGACTGACTCTTGTAGATCTCTGTCTCTCTTGAACTGGGGAGCCCAGAACTGGACCCAGTACTGCAGGTGCAGCTTCACCAGGGCAGAGCACAGGAGGAGGAGAACCTCCCTTGACCTGCTGACCACACTCAGTGCACCCAATGATAAGGTCCTGTGTGCAGGTACAGTGTAAAGGGTCCCATAGCTGAAGTAGTCAGTGGCACAGAGAAGTTCCTAGAGCCAACCTGAAGAACATGCGCCCAGCAAAGGGAGACACCCCAACACCCAGCAGTACTAATGAGGTCTCCTTGCAGACTGTGCTTGGATGTCAGTCTGGCATTGACAAGAGCACAGCCATAAAAGGGAAATCTTTTCATTTCATCTGTGCCAGGATCCTGTCAGTTTTCAGACATCTCTATTTCTCCTCTCACAAACCCTCTTCAAATTTGTCCCCCTGGGAATACTGCTCGATTACAAAGTGCCAGCCAGGAACAGGAAATTCAAAGCTGACTGAAAAGCATGCAGACCTTCAAAGGAGACAGGGAATTATACTGCTGGAAAGGAGGGGGAAAAAATCACATCTGTGACTTATCTGCATAGAAGTCCTGGTTTCACTCTGCCAGTCTCTGCCCGCCCTGATCAGTAGCCAAGTACAGAAGCGATGATGGTCTTGGTGGCACTATGCAGTGAGGGCTTCAAAGATCAAGAGTTGGCCTCAGACAATGCACCCAGCAATGCCATTTCACTCTCTGGGTCTGCAGCTGCTTCTGCTCTTTGCAGTGTTAGTTTTGGAGATGCCAAGATACCTCTGGGGTGGAGACAGAAGCAAAGGCCTCTGACTGCAGGGTGAGAAGAAAGCAGGGATGAGAGCAAAGGCCAGAAGCAAGTTATAGGGACCTTGGCTGCATACAGGGATCCAGGCACCATGACCCCACAATAATGTAAACCCCAGAATTCTGGGAAGTATGGCACATGGGGAAGGACAGATGGAGGAAGCAGAGACAGAGGCATCTGGGGAAGCTGGAGTGTTTTTGTCAAGAAGGAGATTTAGTTTTCTCTCCACAAAGTCAACTGCCCAACAGACTCAACTAGAAAGAGTGCAAAAGCTGCAAGTGCACCAGCAGTTCTCAGGTTCAACAAAGTGATTCCCTTTGCTGATTCTGTTTCTAAGGGCAGGACACCCTTCCTCCTCTGGGAACAGAAATAAAAAGCAAAGGGAATTAAACTAGAAAATGTCTCTTGTGTCTAACAGGGAATTGGACATTTTGGCATTTGAGAGTTCCTCATCCCAGAGACATTCCAAAGCTGAACTATTTGTCCTTCAGACTACCCCACCTGCAGCTTTAATAATCAATACATAATCAATATTTACACTTCAGTAGCATCTCAAACAGACACCCAAGGCCCTGTAGAGTGCAAGGAATCTCTTCTCTCTGGTCAGATAAGAACAGTGATTGAGGAGAGGGAAAGTCAAACAGCTTACCAAAACAATTTGCACAAAGTGATTTGCTAGCTTAAAGCCAAACTGGGCTGTAAAGCAGGTATCCCTAGCTCTAACGAGGAGCTTTTGGGACTCCAAACCCAGCTGCCCAAGAGCAAATCTTTCCTCAAGGCCAGAGCTTCCCTCAGGTCCAGATGAGGGCCACGAGAATGATCCGAGGGCTAGAGCACCTCTGACATGAGCGTAGGCTGAGGAGCTGAGGTTGTTCAGCCTGGAGAAGACTCCAAGGGGACCTTAGAGCTGCCTTCTAATACCAGAAAAGAGCCTACAGGAAGGCTGGAAAGGAACTTTCCATAAGGATGTCTAGAGACAGGAGAAGGTAGAATGGTTTGAAGCTGAGGGAAAGCAGGGTTAGACTGGATCTTAGGAAGAAGTTCTTCAGTACAAGAATGATGAGAGTCTGGAACAGTCTGTCCAGGGAGGTTGTGGATGCATCCTCCTTAGCCCCTGGCAGGGAGGATGAAGTAGGTGACATTTCAGGTCCCTTCCAATCTGAGCCATTCAAGGATTCTATGAACCTTTGACAATTTCCAAGCCCAGCCTTAGATGATTTATCCAGAACAGGAAGGTGGCTTCAGTCACCACCCGGTTTTAGGCAGGTCACTAAAACGACTCTTCTCCTTGTCCTGAAGAGTAGGAGTCACAACAGAGATGATTACAGAAATGCTGGGAGCCCAAACTCTACTTGTGGAAACACATGAGACACAAGGACAGACACAAACAGAACTGCAGCTGACTTGAGACATCCACAACATGGACAGCCACAGATGGGCTAAAGTAAGTGCCTGTCACAGGGAAGGAAACAAGCCCAGCTGCTTGTGGGATGCAATTCAGATGAACTAGTAAGGCATCTAAATGAAGGCAAGATCACCTGGAGATGCTTAAGAAAGTATTTTCTAGACTGATATGTGGATACAGTCGATGGACCTGTCACTTCACCCCCAAGAATGCTTTTTTAGGATGAATTTCTTTATGTGGACAACCCATAGATGCCCAAATGATATCCTTAAATTCCTGTGGTCTCTGCCCTTTATGAGCTCTTGTGGGTTCCTCCTCTGTCTATGTTGATTGAAAAAGCCATCAAAGCCCCAGGAGATGTATGTGAGTAGGCCAAAGGATGCCACTTGTGCACTTTTTGTCAGGTGGAAGGCAGCTGAGGGCCAAGTCCAAGCAACTGATAGATTGAGGAAGGGTTGCATGCTTAGTGGAAACTTAGAACCAAGCATTACTTCTGTCAAGATAAGCTCCTGGATGGTTCAGTGGCAACAAAAAAATGTAAAGACATCATGAACTGATACTTATTACTAATTACCAATTGATTACTGCCTGCCATCATCTTCCAAAGTACTTTCTGGAGTTGATGTGTTATGAATGTTATCTAGCTGCCTTCCAGAAGCCTGTAGGCAATGATCTCCATTTGTAATCACACGAATGAGGAAGCACATCTTTTGAATAAAGAGGTACTCTCATAGTTTCCAAGAGAAGTCTGTTTTCCACAAGGTTGTTTTTTTTAAAGTTTCACAATATTGTGACCTAAAATAAGGCCTAAAATGGTCTCAAGTTGTACCAGGGGAAGTTTAGGTTGGAGATTAGAAGAAACTTCTTGACCAAAAGGCTTCTCAAAGACTGGAACAGTCTTCCAGTTGAGGTGGTTGAATCCCCATCCCTGGAGGTGTTTCAAAGAGGCAGAGATGTGGTGCTGAGGGTCATGGGTTAGTTAGTTAGCTTTGGTAGAATTACAGAATGGTTGGACTGGGTGAGCTTAAAGGGCTTTTCCAACCCAAACTGTTCTGTGATTCTAGGAAGGGGTGGGGAATACACCTAACATGGTTGATTGCCGCAGGTGAAGAATAAAGAATAATGCAGAGGGCAAACACTCCCAGGAAAGACAAGGTACAGGCAGGGGCAGAGAACCTGGACTGCGGCCCAGAAGACCTTCTTCACTGCAATGTCCCACCATGGCACTGAATGGGAAGTGCAGACCAGCCTTCAACATTGTTATGTCCTAGTCAAGGTCAGGCTGCTCTGAGGGGGTTGATTAATGCATAAAAAGCAATCAAATTAGCTGAGCTGGCACCCAGTTCTGTCATTCATTAAGGAAGTCCCATGCTCATTAGATGGAAGCAGGCCACTTAAAAGGTCACAGCTGTTTTGAAAGCCCTGCTAAGACTCAGGGCAGCAAAGCAGGGCAAGCTTGGCATGGCAAAGAAAAAGAGAGAGAGAGATGTCCCAGCTCTGGAGAGCTTCTGTTGGCCTCTGTCACCACAGTTCTCAGTGTGCTGCAATGCCCAGTCACACTTCTCCCACTACAACCCCTAAAGCAGGCTTGTGTCTCACCCATGAGACCTCAACATCACTTTTTAGCTCAGGAATTACTCAGACTGTAACTGCAGAGTTAGTCAGTCCCAGCTCACAAAACAGAACTTGAGAAAATATGGTTACAGGAGATACAGTTTGGAATACTTGCATAAGAAAAAGGGAAGCAAACTCCTCTTGGCCTTCATTTCAACACTGACAGGAAGCAGGGTAGCAGCAGAGTCGCTGCGGCTTTGGTTTGACTACACATTTCATTTACCTACAGCCATAATTATGGATTGAGCTTGTGAAGAAATGACTCAGAACTGCCATAAGTAGCAAACTCACACAGACAGGTGGGAAATCACATTTCTCAGGATTTCCATTAAGATTTGAACAGCAGACACCAGCCTAGGAATAATAAACGGCAAGGAACCGAAGGATCAGGGAAGGGTTTTATGGGGAAAAAAAAAGTGAGAAAATTGCTGAATTAATGCTGACCTTTCTACAATAATAAAGCCACAAACCCACAGAACAAAGATCATAGCAGTAACATTTAACTATCACTGAGAGCACTTCTCCCTGTTGTATTTCATGAGCAAAATAATCATAGAATCACAGAATGGATCAGGTTGGAAGGGACCTCAGAGATTATCCACTCTAACCTCCCCTGCCATGGGCACTGATGCCTCTCAGCTAGACTGAATTGCTCAAGGCCTCATCCAACCTGGCCCTCAACACCCTCAGGGAGAGGCATCCACAACCTCCCTGGACAGTCTCTTCTGGAGCCTTACCACTCTTGTACTGAAGAACTTTCTAAGATCCAGTCTAACCCTGCTCTCCCTGAGCTTCAAACCATTCCCCCTTCTCCTGTCTCTAGACACCCTTGGGAAAAATACCTCTTCAGCCTTACTTAAAGATCCCTTCAGGTATTGGAAGACAGCTCTAAGGTCACCCCAAAGTCTTCTCCAGGCTGAACAATCCTATAGCCTGTCCTCATAGCAGAGGTGCTCCAGCCATTGCATTATCTTTGTGAATTCCTCTGGACTCACTCCAGCAGCTCTGTGTCCTCCTTATGCTGGGGACACCAAAACTGGATGCAGTGTTGGAGGTGTGGTCTCAGTAGAGCAGAGGAAANGCCATTGCATTATCTTTGTGAATTCCTCTGGACTCACTCCAGCAGCTCTGTGTCCTCCTTATGCTGGGGACACCAAAACTGGATGCAGTGTTGGAGGTGTGGTCTCAGTAGAGCAGAGGAAAAGGGCAGAATCCCCTCTTTTGCCCTGCTGGCCACACTCCTCTTGCTGCAGCCCAGCACACAGCTGCCTTCTAGGCTGCATGAGGGCATAGGGCATTGCTGGCTCATGCTGAGCTTCTCAGCAACCAACCCCCTCAAGTTCATTTCTTCAGGGCTGCTCTCAACCCACTCTGCACCCAGCCTGAATTTGTGTCTGGGACTGGCCCAACCAAGACACATGACCCTGCACTGTGATTTGTTGAACTTCCTGGAGTTGAGGTTATGTCAGTTTTGTCTTTATGAAGTCAAAGAATAGAGAAAGACAAAGAGAGGACAAAAAATTACTTCTGAAATGACCTCTTGAAACAATTGAGCCTCTAAAACTAGAGCAAATATCTGCTAGGGTCACCTATATTTCAAAATGAAATTCTGAAATGCTAATGAAAGTCTCCCCTTCTCCTTTCAGGTTCTTGCCAGTCTACAGTGGAAAGCAATGTGCAGTTGCAAAACCTTCCTAGCTGCTCCACTGATGAGTTTAGGTTGAGGAGCATTTCCCCAGCCTGATGTGAAGCGGGGGTGAAATATTTCCCCCAGCTCACATGCTGCAGTCTGCATGTTTAAGACCTAAGGCAATTTGGACATGGCAATGTTAACACACACACAGAGAGAATGCCAGGCTAGAAGGGACCCCAAGGATCACACAGCCAAACCTTTCTAGGGGATGGTGGAGTTGAGATGAGCTGGCCCAGCACCCTGTTGAGTCTTCAAACTGCCCAGTGCAGGGGACTCCACTGCTTCCCTTGGGAGATGATTCCAATGTCCAACTGTTCCCATGGAGAAGTATTTTTTGCTGGAGTCCAATGGGAATCTCCCCAGCAGGAACTTGACCTTGTCATCCCTTGTCTTCTCCATGGG
>VWYK01075606.1:3844-15086 GCA_013399775.1 Semnornis frantzii
GGTAGTTTGGAATCATAGAATGGTTTTGGTTGGAAAAGACCTTCAAGACTGTAGAATCCAACCAGTCTCTAACTCTACCAAGTCTGTTGCTAAACCATAGCCCTCAGCACTACAGCTCTGTCCCTTTTAAACACCCCCAGGGATGGGGATCCAACCATCTGTTCCAGTGTTTGAGAACCTTTTTGATGAAGACATTTCTTCTGCTGTGCAACCTAAACCTCCCTTGGTGCAATCTGAGTCAATTTTCTGTTGCCCTCTTGCTTATTACTGGGGAAAAGAGACCACCACCTTGGAGTGAGTGATGTCTGTTATACAGCACACTCCAAATCAGACTCATTTCTTTGAAAAAATGCATGAGTTCCACAGCTCAGGCTTAGATCACAATTTGAAAGTGCAGAGGATCGTCTTAGAAACCACAAAAAGTACCTCCCAAGGGTTTTTGATGGGTGCTTCTCCACACCATCTTTTTATCTTGAAAGGTGTGCCAAACTCATGGAAACATGAAGAGTTTGTGATGTGTGCTCCTTCAAAAAACATCACAGCTCCCAGCTGTGAATTCTGACTTAACAGGTAAATGATATGGATGGGCTTGCTGTAAATGTGAATCCAGGCACTGGTCCTGGAGGGGTTCAAAAGAAACATGTGAACATGGGATATTGGCTGTGATTTGATGGCCATGGTGGTGCTGGGGTGATGGTTGGACTAGATGATCCTAGAGGTCTCTTCCAATCAAAAGAATTCTGTGATTCCATGGTTCTCCAGAATAACTGTGGTACAGAACAACATCTGCCTTTGCTCACCCCCATAGGCAGTACTCTGCCTCTCTTAAGGAGGAGATCTGCCAGCTTCCTTTGTCTTCTCTTTGGGAGAGTGATGCTTCAATCCCTCCCTCCCTTTCCCTTTCTCTCCTTCTGTAGAATTCTGCTCTCCTGCATTTCTCTAAGGCTATTGTAGTACTTTTCAAGTCAGCTTAATCGTAAGCAGTCCTTAATCATAAGCAATCCTTTGGTATTAATAGAATAGAAAATTCAGATGATGCTTCTGGGTTGTTATGGACATTTGCACTAGGGCAAGGCCAGGGGACACTTCTGCTGCATCAGCACAGGAAGAATTAACCACCCAGCCCTGAGGGCAAACAGACCCTCCCTATGGTCTGCTCTGGGTTTAAAATACTCCTGGGAGGTGAATCTGAGGATTGAAGCTCAATGCTAGTAAATATTTTTGACCTGTGCTCTGTCTGTGGGTAATTTACAATGTGCTTGAAAATCTGATCTGGGTTCTGTCCAACCCACAGAAGTTTATTTCCAAGGTAGTTATTTATAGACTACCTTCCTGGCTCTTGGCTTTCTTGAGGAAATTTCTGAACACCAGCACTGAGCAATCACCATACAATTAAAATTTTCAATTTTAACAGTGAACAAACAGTTTAAGGAAAGTGAAATATTATCCCACAAATCCTCCTTTTCACTTAAAGCTTTGAGTCTTTAAATATTTATTAGCAATGTCTCTGCTCTGCAGCAGTGTGAAAAGGCTCAGCTCCATTCTGAGGAGGGAACCCAACCATTTGATTAAAAATGAAGAGCAAATGCCACTTCTAAAGAAGGCCTTCAAGTCAGATTACAGTGCTTGGAAAAACGATCAGGGCTTTTGTCTTCTCTGTACTGCAGCTACAAATGGGGGTGTGGGTTGGTTTTCTTCCTTAAGCCTCCTTTGCCATATAAATGTTGTGCTTCTTTCTCATGGCTTGACTCTGTGGAAGCAGTGGTGATATTTCTCTGGCTGGATCCACCGAGATGCTCTCTAGATGGAGTTCTTTGTGTGCTTGATGCTCATCATTGCTGACCTGGGGCCCTCGAGTGCTCATTGCTCTATTTTAACTTCTGTTTTCCACTTGCTTTAGCTATGTAGGAAAGAGCCTGATGCAGTCTCAGAGGAAAAAGAGTTTCCTCAGATTTCCCATATCTCAGCTCTATCTCCCCATGCACTGACTGAACTACCTGTAATACTTTGGGTTTTTTTAAAAAGAAAAACAAATGTTCATGGATTCATAGAGCACTTTGAGTTAGAAGGGACCTTGAAGATCATCCAGTTCCAACCCCTCTGCTGTGGGCAGGGACACCTCTTGCTAAACCAAGTTCAAGACCTCATCCAACCTGGCTTTGAACAACTCTGGGGAGAGGGCATCCACAGCATCTTTGAGCAACTATAATGGCTTTGAAAATCACCCAATTCCAGAATGCCAGATTGGAAGGGACCCAAGGATCATTTAGTTCAATTTTCCTAGGTGATAGTGTAGTTGAAATGAGATGGCCCAGCACTCTGTTAAGGTGAGACTTAGAATTACCCAGTGTGGAGCAATCCACTGCTTCCCTTGGGAGATGATGCCAGTGTCTGACTGTTCTCATGGGCAAACATTTTCTTCTGGAGTCTATCGGGAATCTCCCTAGGAATAACTTGCCCCATCACCCCTTGTGAACACTGCCTGTCTCCCTTGTGGTATTATCTAAGGTCTACGTGGCTTAAGCTAACTCCAAGTATACAGTGGGGGAGGAAAGACCCAGGAACTCCTGGGGACTGAGTGAAATTCTCTCCTTTCTGTGTGCTGGGAAGAGTGGACAGCAGCAGGGGAAGTGGCTGTCAGACCAAAGCTTGCCTAGTTAAGGGCCTGCAAGAATCTAGTTCTGAAGATGCAGGTGAGGCAGGTAGAGATGAGACTGGGGGCTGCAGTGCAGGACGTCTGTTCAGACTAGTGGCACTTGCTCATATGGAGTCTGTTGTGCTCTGAAATCTTCAAGATGATTCTCTACATGGTAGTGAAGGTGGTGAAGAAAGATGTGCTTATTGAATAGGATTTCAAGTTTAATCTGCATCAAGTTGCCAGCTGGAAAAGTACCCCCTGAATCATGAGTGCATATGGAGCTGGTGCTGCTTTGCCTGGGGAGGTGCCTGGTACCTCCTGGGAAGGAGGGAATGCTGAAAACCTTCTTTTAAAATGTGAGTCCCCAAAGAAAATTATCTTGTGGTAGAGAATGGTCTCATTTGTTGATCTCTGCAGTTGTCTGCAAAGGTTGTTGGGTTAACCATAGCTAAAGGACTATGCTTGATTGTTTTAATCACTCAGTAGTGAATGCTGAAGTTATTCTGATGGCAAAGTCCTGACTTGTGTGTGTGTGTGTGTGTGCACAACCTGTTCATGCATGCAGGACTCTGTGGAGAGAAGGGCTTCATGGTGGTCATCTGCACCCTAATGGCTCTCCACCAAGAATCACTGAATTGTTTTGGTTGGAAAAGACCTCAAAGAGCATCGAGTCCAACCATCAACCTAACACCACTGTGGACGTAAAACCGTGTCCCAAAGTGCCAGAAAACATTTCATGGTATAAAAGCAGTGCAGTGATCAGAGTCATGTGTCACGTTTTTCCCAGCCTTTATGAACTGCTTTCTCCTATCCAGATCCCACAGAATTATAGTTACTTCCTTGGGCCACAGCAGCACTACACAAAGGTGACCCAGGGCCAAGTGTAATACAGTGTTGGACATAGTTTTACTTCTTGATCTCCAGGCCAGTATCCCTGTCCCTGTGTTCTTTACCAGTGCAGAGGTAGCTCCCTTGTTCAAAGTCGCAGAATCACAGTCCACAGAGATGAGGAGGGGGAGATGGAACAGTAGAAGAGCCTACCCATGACAGTGCAATGAAGGAGTGCCAGAGTCAGTGCAGAGAGCTCTGGTTTTCTAGAGAGCTCCCCAGTTCCTCTGTCAGGGTGAGCCCATTATGGTAAGACCAGCAGTGTCCCTGGAAGCTCTGCAGAAGGCATGGCATGCTCCTGTCTTTCATCAAAGCTACCCTATGTAACTGCATTGTCAGGGAGCTGGAGCAGTAAAGATCTTGATAAAAGCAAATACTGTCCATTAAATGAGGTAGGACTGCCTCACAAGCCTGTGATTTCACAGAGAAGCAAACATAAAGCTTGTCTTCAGCTGAGCCACTTGGCTTAGTTTGCACAATGTGCATTCAGCCCTCCCTCCTAAGTCTTATAGTTCAGCTTGGGAATCCATCCCCTCTGTCTTGTATTCTAAATGGCCTGATCCCCTCTCTCTGGTGCAGGAGAGAGTAGATTCTTGGTAGCTGAGCTTTCAGCTACAAGAGCTGCTGCAGTTAGGCTTCACTGCAGAAGATAAGGTGCCACCAAAACTGTTGATGGCAGAATGAAGGAAAACAAATTATTGTGCCTGAAACAAAATGAGTTTTAATTAATGCTTCTAATCTGTCTAGTGAAGGTTCTAAATGCCATTTGTGTCTCCGTTGTTGCTCTAAACAGTGACAAACTCATCAGAGGCAAACAAATTGCAGTGCCTGCCACTACAGCTAGAACACAGCAGAGTGAAAGCAACAGTCTGGGGAAAGAAGCATTGTAGGGAAACCTGCTTAGCCCCAAAGTTCATGCACTGCATCCCACCTCCAGGAGCTTTAAATATCAATTACCCATGTAGAACCAAGATGACTACTTGCTCCCAACTAAAACTGCAGGCACAATCCCCACTCACCCAGTCCCTCCTCTCAGAAAACCTCTCCTTGTGTGCCCCAGCATGGAAAGCTCCAGAAGTGGATTCCTTCTGCAGGCAGCTTCCTGCATAACGAACACCTCTGAGCAGTGGTCTTGCCTGGGGAAGGGGAAAGCTTTCGCTATAGCTGGGGAAGAAATTTATTCAGAACTAATTCTGAGTAACACTTTTTTTCCCAGCGTGGGTTCTGCAGAACCCTGAGCAAGCTGAGTTTGGTGCAGACATTTATTTTTCTTGTCCCTACCAGTTTCCTCCTCTGTTTTCCTCTAAAATCTACAAAATGCATACCTGCAAAGAAGGAGCAAATGTTCATCTTGCCAGTGTGCACACAGCTTGAGGGCTGGAGATGCTCTACAAGGCTGGGACAAGATCTCATTGGGGTTTTTTTTTGTTGTTGTCGTCAGCTGCCTCCTTTTTAATCTAAATTTTGTGAGGAAAGGAAGAGTGATGTAAAAACAGAAGGGTAGAAAGCAGTCACAAAGAAGTCTGAGCTAGAATTTAGAGACAACTCCTTGTCTCTGAGCAAGGAAAGCGTTTGGTAACTGCTCAGCATAAGTGGGAGTGGAGGACAGGTGGGGACTAACTGGTCAAAAACAGCTTGAAAGCAAAATGTCTTAAAAGCAGCTGGATGGGACAGTAGGCAGCCTGGGTCTGGGGCAGGAGGGGACACAACTTATTTTCATAAAATGCAAGGTTTATCTGGGCTTCCACCCTATGCTAATTAAAGGAAGAGTTTCTTGGGTGGAAAGACCCAAAAAAAGCCAGTTGCAGAAGTGGTCCAAGTCCCTGAAGAAGGTGATCTGCAAAAAGAAAGGGAAGCAAATTGGGAACAGATTTCTTTGATTTTGCAGCCAGCCTCAGAGCCCCTCAGTCCTTTATTTCTGATCTTGCAGAGGAGCTGATTGTATATCTGTGAGGCTTTTGGTCCTCATCTGTAGAAATAAAAGCACAGTGAGCTGTGCTGGTTGCTGATTCACCTCTCTGAGTAGAAAGAGCATTCCAGCCTTGATCAAAGACTTATTCCAGAGGGGGTCTTTCTGTAGCATTTTTTTTTTTTTGCCCAGACCTGAAGATATGTAAATGCTCTGCAGAATCTGACACACGTGGTTAACATTAAGCATAGCTCCTTGTTGATGCATTCTTCCTAATAAAAGGAGCCCAAAAACTAAAGCAAACCCTTCTGAACTGTCAGCCTGCTCAGAGCCACAAGTGAGCATCATTCCTCTTCATTGTTTTCACCTTCCTGCAAATTTTATGCACCCTCATTCTGCTGGTGCTTAAATGTGGGAATAATCTGACAGGAGCCTGAGTTGTTTCTTTCCTTTTACATTCCACAGACTGTTGTTATGGCAGATCTCTGTAGTCTTCTATCCTATAGCCTCAGTGGTACCTTTAATAGCAGAAAGCAGCCAGTGCTTTGAAATAAAAAAATAATTTAGGCTTGCATCTTAAATACAGAGGGAAGGAGTTATCTATTTTAATTTTTGTTGGTTTCATTTTATGCCTGTTTCTTTCTTTTTCTTTTTTTTTTCCTTTACCTGCTCCGAATAGGGATGCTTTTAAGTCTTTGGTGTTTATGCTTCAAGCAAATGCAAATAAAAGAGTGAAGCAACTAGCTGGATTCTGAATGTATGCAGAGAATCACAAATTTTATGGACTGTCAAAGCTTTCTGAAGGGAATGGCAAAGAATTAGACTGAATAGTGAATTATAGGAGGAAATCTTTCCTCTATTCCTGCCAGTGTAGGCTGAGGGAAACACTGTTTTTGAAGGAGCTTGATGTAGAATTTTTTTTTTAAGGTGAGATTACAAGTTTGGTTGATGAAAACACTTGGGTTAATTCAACCAAATATGCATACAACCTCTCCAAGACAAATGACTCCATCTGGAGTCCTGTGTGCAGTTCTGGAGCCCCCAGCACAGGAAGGACATGGAAGTGTTGGAGCGGGTGCAGAGGAGGCTATGAAGATGCTGAGAGGGCTGCAGCAGCTCTGCTCTGAGGACAGGCTGAGAGAGTTGGGGCTCTGCAGCCTGGAGAAGAGAAGGCTTCCAGGAGAACTTAGAGTAGCCTTCCAGTATCTGAAGGGGGCTGCAAGAAGGCTGGGGAGGGACTATTGACAAGGTCTGGCAATGACAGGACAAGGGGCAATGGGTTTGAACTGGCAGAGGGGAGATTGAAAGTGGATGTTAGGAGGAAGTTCTTTGGAGTGAGGGTGGTGAGACACTGGCACAGGTTGCCCAGGGAGGTTGTGGCTGCTCCCTCCCTGGAGGTGTTCAAGGCCAGGTTGGATGAGGCCTTGAGTGACCTGTGCTAGTGGGAGGTGTCCCTGCCTATGGCAGGGGGTTGGAACTAGAGGATCTTTGAGGTCCCTTCCAACCTTACCATTCTATGGTTTTGTGATTTGGTACTGCAGAACTCTTTATGTTAAGGAATTAGAGAGTGCAAAAATGAATGTGTTGTGTATCAAAGGGATTCAGAACTGCCTAACTAATGATCCTAAAACCAGTCACTGTCAGCTGCTGGTACTGTGGGTGATCTCCAGGACTCAGTTTTCATCTCTGCTGCCGTGATGTTTGCCAGCTGACTGGAAATGGCCATGAAATGCCAACTCACAAGCTGGGGCAGTGCCATAGGGAGAGGTGGCAAAGGATGGCCAGGGCGAAAATATGCTGAGTATGGGTTCACCTACAACCAAAAGGTTAGTGCAGTTTTTGAGCACATCTGGTCTGGGAAGGGGATTTTGCCTTGGTGCCAATGTAACTGCAAAAAGAAAGCTGTCTAGGTCAGGAGTTCAAAAAGGGTTGGGGTTGATTAGAGTCCCCTCTAAGATTCACCAAAATCATAGATTAACATCCCTAACTGTGAGAAACCTGAGCCATTTCCTTAGCTACTGGAGTAAGTTTCCTGTTAACCAAGGCAAGTCTTAACTTTCCACATCTGGAACAAAAAGGTGGTGAGAAGAAACATTTCAATACAGCAGATAAAGCTCTGCTGAGGTCCTGGCAGTTGGAGAGAGGCATCTCCACACAAGAAGCAGTCACTGGAATAGTGACAGAGAGCATGGCCAGGTACCATTGCTGGAGATTTCTAGATGCATTTGTACTGATGTGGAATTAAAAGAATGATGTACTTGGAAGAGCTGTGGCCTCAGATATGGAGTTTAGGTTGGAGAGTCAAAGCAATATTTTCACCCCGTACCTGAGGAGGAGTCCCAAGGGTCCTCTGAATTCAGTCCCAGAGGCTGACTCACTTCTTTTTGACCACCTTGAAATCTAACAGCCTGGGGAAACTTCTGTGGCTTCAGCAGCAGCATGGAGGCAGAAACCCATTCTACCACATGGATGTCTGCAAAAGGCAATGAGCATCTCCAGGAATCTGCAGGATCAAAGCTTTAGATTTTTGTGGTTTTTTTTTTCTATTTCCCATTGACTTTGCACAGAGTGGAGAACTGAAGGTGGTTTTAAAATAGGAACTCCATTTCTTATTCAACATTCAGGCCTAAAAATTGATGGAAACAGGAGCAATTAGAGCGGGTGAGAGTGAGTAAGGTGCCTATTCCACTTCATTTAGTGAAGAAACCAAGTTGTCTCCCTTAGGCACTTGTCTTGCAGCTTATGTGACTGCAGATGGCTGCCACTTTGAAGGAAACCTGTAATTTAAAAGCAACTCTGAATCATCCTGCCTGCCTTTCTTGGCATAACACCACTTCACTTTGCTGCTCTGCAGAGGCTGGTGTTCACAGGTTTATCTTCTTGACTGGCAACACAAGGCAAGCTGTGCACCCAGGACTAATGGCAGGTGCCCTGGGGAAGACAAGGTCAAGTATTTCTGGTCTACTGCCTCTGCAACAGGTAGCCCAGGTAGCAGGCAGCATTACCTGGTGCCCACTGCTCCCACCTAAGCCTTAATTATTAGCCATGAGGGAAAACATCTATCCTGTACTCATTCCCCTTCACATGAGAGCTGTGATGTATATAACTTAGGGGGGCTGAGGGAGGAGGAAGCAGGGTATTTCTTGGGAATAAGGCAAATGAGAAGGACATGGAACTGTTGGAGCAGGTCCAGAGGGGGGCCACAAAGATGCTCAGAGGGCTGCAGCAGCTCTGCTATAAGGACAGGCTACCAGATTTGGGGCTCTGCAGCCTGGGGAAGGCTACAAGGAGACCTTATAGTAACCTTCCAGTATCTNCTCTGCCTGATAACTTGGAGCGATCCAAAGTAGGTTTCTCTATGCAACATAAAAAGCTGTTGTATTATTACACCTCCATAAAGAGCTACCAAAATCAGCCCTGAGGGTCCCAGGTGGACACATTTCAGTGATAGCTTTTCCATGGCAAAAGTCATTGACAGTACAGCTAGCTCAGTGCAGATGGCAACTCTGATGGGCAACAAGATGGCTTGCATCTGGCTTCTCAGGATAAATAATATCACCCAAAGTCATCCTGGATTGGAAGAGGGAGAAGTCAAAGGCTTGGGCAGGTTTTGGCATGTCATCATCCTGCAGTTTGGGAAGCTTTTTGAGATGTCTTTTTAAAATCTAGCTACAAGGAGAAGAGGCTGTTTCACTGTAGGTTAAGATATTAGAAGATGTTTAGAACCACTGGAATTAGACAGTTTAGAACCACTGGAACAGCAAAATGGAAGCCCAAGCTGCCCCAAAGGGAGCTGTAGCAGTTTGTCTCAGCTACTGTTAAGCATGGAGGGAAACTGCCATACCTGCTCCCCCTCCTCATGCCATGTTTGGACCTCTTGCTTAATTATCTTCCCCCAAATTGTCCACTCCTGAGGCAGCTGATTTTTTTGCTAAGCAAACTGCTGCCAATGTGCTTGAAAGAGATTATTTTACAGGAAAAGCATTTTCACAAACAGATTTAATGTTCACTTTTCTTGCTTCCCCCAAGGGCTCTCTACCTATTTTTATTCCTTATGTGCCCTTATCATGCAGTAGAACCCAGGGCCCTGTTTACTGAGAAGTGTTTTGAAAAACCTAAAAGTTTCTCTTTCTATAAATAAATATATCTGTGCTGGTGGAACCAGGAGCTTGGGTTTTGAGAGATCTTGCTTTGCTAGCAGCTGGATTGCTGGTTGACCTCTATTCTGCATTAATGTGGGTGAATATTTGAATTAGCTTGGGTTTTTGTTTTGTTTGGGTTTGTTTTTTTTCCCACTGTGCAAATTCTGGTAGGCAACAAGATTTGCTTCACTTCCTGCATCTCCCCACACATCTTGGATGGTTATGGAGGAAGCAGATGATCTTTTCTGGGAAGATGCCTCTGATTCAAAATTGCAAGGTTAGCCAGCAAACCAGACAGTGTCTGGAGAAGAGAAGGCTGAGGGGAAATCTTAACAAGGCTTAGCAGTATCTAAAGAGTGGAGGTCAAGTGGATGGGGCTGGGCTTTTTCAGTGGTGTCCAGGGGCAACGGGCACAAACTGGAACACAGGAGGCTCCACCTGAACATGAAGAAAAACTTTCTTGTGTGGGTCCTGGAGCCCTGGAAAGGCTGTGGAGCTGTGAAACCTCATTCTCTAAAGAAACTCTAAACCCACCTGGACATTGCAATCCTGGGAATCAGCCCTAGGTGAACCTACTTTAGCAGGGGTGTTGGACAAGGTAATCTCCAGAGGTCCCTTCCTCTGGAGGTTCTGTCCAAGGCTGTTTTGGGAAGAGTTTCAGGTGCCTGTGTAAGCTCTTTTCCAGCTGCACTGCAGATGAAATAGATGTTTGACCTCAATAACAGTGTTAGGTACCACTGGGGAGAACCACTCCTGCCTCAATCTACCCTTTGGAAAAAAAAAACAAACAATCATTTGTGCATTCAACAGCAGCAGCAGTGGAGGTGGAGAACGCAGGCTTCTCGGCGACCCAGTCAGTACATTATATGTGACACACAAAATGAGCTAATGGTGTTTTTATGTAGGAGAGATGCAGGCCAATCATTCATCCACACTCAGTTTTACTGTCTGTTTTATTCTCTTTGAGTCAAACCAGCCAGATTCCAGCACCTTTCCCTCCATTAAAGGAGCAGACTTCAAACCTCGTCTGCTCTTCTCATGTTTGAAAAGGGTAATGTCTTGTTCCACCAAGTTCTCATTGCCAATGCCACCCTGCATCTCATTTCAACAACTCTGAATCTAGTTACTCACCTCAATCCTTCTAGATATAAAAAAAAAATCATGTAGTGATAGACACAAATGAAGCCCTCACCTCCTCCAGCCACCACAGGCAGAAGGAAATGCCACGCTCATCTAGAGTCCCTCAGAAAAATGTGTGGCAAGTCCCAAAGTTAAGACAGCAGACTTGGTTGAGCTGCTCCTTGTCCAAAATCAAGGTTGAGGAGGAGGCTAATAAATTTAGGGGTTGTCTACTACAGATGGGATGATATTGGGGGAAAATATCTAGGCAAAGACCTCCCACTTTTTTCCTACACTTCTTCCTGGAGTCATAAAAATGTTAAGCTGAAAGGGGATTTCCCAAAGGGCTGTGATTGCAGGTGGAGTAAATGGCTGGAGCCTTGGAGTCTTCTGCTGGTTGGCTCTGGCCTCTCTACAGCTCTTCAGATGTCCTAAACTGAGGATTTCTGTACCAGTTTCACTTGTGTGTGAAATGGGAGTGCTGCTAATTAGGCTCCTAAATCACTTTTAGGATCTTCTACCAAGTGCTTAGAATCATAGAATCAG
>VWYK01075612.1:4716-22639 GCA_013399775.1 Semnornis frantzii
AGTGGGAGGTGTCCCTGCCTATGGCAGGGGGTTGAAATTAGATGATCCTTGAGGTGCCTTCCAACCTTACCATTCTATGATTCTATGAAAACAGTACTGTATCTTAAGCTTGAATAGGGATTTATTAGTTGATGCCCCTTCAAGTTTCTCATTATACCTAAGGAACAGAATGGACTTGTTCTTCTTATTTATGGAGCCGTGATTCACTCCTCAACGTAGTCAACATCATTTGTAACTGGAATTATTTTCAAGAGGAACAATAAAATGAGGATTGCAAACTGTTCTCACACGCACAGAGCATATGAACTGATTTCTTCACTCTATACTCACCAAAAGCCTGTATAACCTTCTGATGGTGCCTATGTAAAGGCAGTCTAAGATGTCACGTTGAAGCTTATTCAGGTGCCTGCAGCAGGCACAACTGCCAGGCTTGTGGTAGTAGGGAGCATGCTAGAGCAAGGACACCTGCAAAGAGACTGCAGCCCACAGCTATGCCTGTTCTGGAGCAAAAGAGATGATTAAGAAGGAAGGAGTAGCAGCAGCAGAGTAAAAAACAAGCAGCAACAAAGAAAATGAATCGTTATGCACTGATCCCACCTTCTTGCACTCCTACCTGCCTCATATGCTACAAAAGCAGAACTATAGAGATTAGGACACAAGGAGATGTGTGGACTGAAGTTGAGACAGGTGAAAAGAGGAAAGGTATTTTCCCCAAGTGTCTCTTTAACTGTTTGTCTTTCTTGGTTAATTCCTGAATGAGTGGTTTTAAGCTCATGTTAACTGCCAGTCTAACAAGGAACATTCCCTGAGCAGACACTTTTTTGCCACTGACAGTGCCTTGGCTGGGATCAAGGTCCTATTGCTCTACATTTGCAAGGCCTAGGAAGGAATTCCACGGAGAAAAAACAAATCTGTCACCATTTTAAAAATAATTACTTTCCCTGGTTTCTTAATCAGTGGACTAATGGAGTATGCTTTAAGTCATTTTGGTGGAAATGTAGAAGTTTTATCATTAGACACTCTCAATTGCTTCTCTAGCTACCTTCTAATACCTTCGCACATTAACATCAGTATCATTTGTCATGTTACCACAGGCCATGGTCATGGATGAAGGGCTCCTTAACAGGCACTTTACATGCAAGTGCCTGAATTAAAGAGCTGTTTAAGTGGAATAAGATTAGATCTGTTCATCAAATATTTAATACTGTGATGCACTTGCTAGGATAAACAGAGCATTAGGATGCAATATGTATCAAGCATACATATCATCTGTAGAGTAAAAGAGTCTGACCACAGATTTTGATTAAATTGACCAATACCTCTTTCTTAAGAGCTCGATATCTCAGCCTTTAGCAAGTACAATTACATCCTCCCATCACTGTGCATTATCTCAGATACCATATGACTCAGAGCCAAGGGAGTCAGACTGCAATGATGATACTGATCTGCATTTCTGGCCATCTATGTCTGTGAATAATGGTGCTGGCTTCATTCAGGTGGAGAGAGATGACTACATGAAAGGGCAGTGAGGGGAGAAAGGAAGCTGAAAAAACCCTTGCTATCCTTTTCACTATCAGTTGTATTTCTTACTTTGAGCAAATACCTGCATATATAATTTCCATTCTGTTCATCAACTCATAATTCACTATTCCTCATGGACCTTGAAGTCCCAGAGCTGGAAAAGCAGGCAATTGTGCAGGATAATTCGTCAGTTATATTGCTGTCTCTTGCCCATGCCAGGCATCTGGAAGAAACAAGTGACTCCCAATACTGCCACCAAAAGACAAACAGGTTGTGCTAGGTGGGTATAGAGTAACAGAAATTAAAAGGTATCAGTATTGGTCTCTCCTGGTTGGTAAATCTGGCCATCTATGAAGGAATTAAGAGCATTGGTGGATACCTGGAGTCATCTACCTGGACTTGTGTGATGTGTCTGACACTGTCCTGCATGACATCCTTGTTCCTAAATGGCAGAGCCATGGATTTGATTAATAGACTTTGTGGATGAGCAATTGGTTGGATGATCATACTCACAAGAGTTGCTGTCAATGGTCCAATGTCTAAGTGGAGGCCAGTGACAAGGGGCATTCGTCAGGGGTCAGTATTGGGACTGGTGTTGTTTAACACGTTTGTCAGTTACACAGACAGTGAGATCAGGTGCAGCATTACCAAGCTGAGCGGTGCAGTCAACATGCTGGAGAAAACAGATGCCATCCAGAGGGTCCCTGACATACCTGAGAGGTGGGCCAATGTCAATCTTATGAAGTCAGTAAGACCTGCACATGTGGCAAGGCAATCTCAAGTACAAACACAGGTTGGGTGGAAAATGGATTGAAAGCAGCCCTAAGAAGGACCTAGGTGTGTTGGATGACAATAAGCTTAACACAGCCTGACAATGTGTGTTTGCAGCTCAGAAGGCCAGATGCAACTTGAATTGCATCACAAGAAGCACAAGCACCAGGTAAAGGGAGGTGATTCTCCCCTTCTATTCCACTCTTATGAGACCCCACCGAGTACTGTGATCGGTTCTGGGGTCCCCAGACAGAGACCTCTTGGAGTAGGTCCAGAAGAGGGCCACGACAATGATTAGGGAGCTGGAGCAGATCCCCTATGAGGACAGGCTGAGAGACTTGGGATTGCTCAGCCTGAAGAAAAGAAGGCTCCAGAGAGATCCTACAGCAGCCTTCCAATACCTAAAGGGGACCTACAAGAAAGCTGGAGAGGGATTTTTCCCAAGAGCATGTAGTAATAGGACAAGAGGAAATAATTTTATACTGAAAGAGGATAGTTTTAGATTAGACATAAGGAAGTGAGGTGTGGCACGGGAACGGGCAGTCCAGTGAAGTTGTGGCAGTGTTCAAGGCCAGGCTGGACTGGTCTTTGAGAAATCTCATCCAGCGGAAGGTGTTCTTGCCTGTGTGTGGGGGGATGGAACTAGATGATCTTTAAGGTCCCTTCTATCTCAAACCACTCTATGATTCCTGCAGCCAAATTCACAATCTAAGTGTCCACATAAAGAAATGGATTTGTAGTTCTGAATACCTGCTGTTCCTAGAAATACTTAATTGGGATGTGATTTAGGCTGCCTTTCCAGCTTTTATTCTAAACTGCATCTTCCCTCCCTTTGTAGCAGTTTGACTTTCTTACGTCCATCATACTGTAGCACTCAACACACTTCAGCCACTATAAATTCTAATCCTAGAGACAGGCACCCAAACTCTAGGCAATACTAAATCTCCTAAGGAAAATGTACTTAACTCTAATGGCAGTGAGGCACAAAACACAAATTCATACCGTCTTCACTTTAATTCCTTCCTTCTGAACAATGGCCACCCCAATCTAAGAGCAGCACCTTCATAATTCAAAATGGTTGCACACTCAAAAGTATTTTTCCCATTATAAAAGAAATCCTAAGAGACAGAGTGTTTGGTAGATGAAATTTCAATTTATGGGTAAACAAAAAAAGGTTATTTTGATCCCTGTTCAAGTGCTTTATTAAAACAGTACCTGTAAGGGAATCGAGGAATTAGACTTCAGTCCCACTGTGATGTTTTCTTTTGGAGACATTAAATTTGGTTTGCTTTTAACCTTGTCATGTCTTTTCTTCCAACTAGCAGTCTAAATAAAAGGCTGCCAACCATAGGCATGGCAAGAATATTTTGAGTTCTGTGCCTCACATTATAAGGGAAAAGGCCTCATAATAAAATTGAGTACATGAAGCTCTGTTGCTGTTTAACAGCCCAGAAAATGAGATGGGTTTGCTGGTTCATTGTGTGATTGAAGAGTTCTCTTGTATTGTAAGCCAAATAAGGTGCACATGCTTTGAAGCACTTCTTACTATTGAAATTTGATTGTCTCCAAGATACAACAAGTGCATGTTTATCTCCTATATGTAAAACAGGCATTAAAATGGTAGTGTTTGTTAAATACTCTCTGCAGGTACAAGATGTAATCAGTATTATTTATCAGAGTACTGGCTCTGCAACTGACAGATAGGTTGATGATAAGCACAGAGTAAGATCCTTCAAAGCAATCATGAGTGATATACAATTTCTTTCGCTTACTTTGTATAATAGTTTTTAAACTTTCAGGTTTCTTTTATTTAGGACTTTTCTGTTTGAGAACATTTAAAGCAATATGTAGCACTTTAAATCATGAAAGGATTATGTGAAGAGTAAAATCAGTACTGTAGCTGCAAGTGTACATCTGTAGATGATTACAGATGATTGAACCCATGAGGCATGGGGAATGATTACTAGCCAGATGTTACAAAAATCTGAATGCAAAAGAAATGCAAAACCATTTAGAAAATACAGGTAAGGAGGAACATTGCCCAAGATTCAGAAATAGTGGGGGTTCTGCCACATTTATGTCTACGTGGCACTCTTTCCACCAGCACCCACAAAGGCAGCACTACCACTACCCTTAGCATGGTCCTGACAGCAATTACTTTCATGTTAGACATTGACTAAAGGTAGATGGAGATACACATTTACATACACGTGGAAGAGGAATGTAACATGGAAGGCAGAAGTACTTGTCATAGCTCTCCAATCGTCCAGTCTGGTATGCTCTTATTTAATTCAACAATTATATTTATGCTTTTTAGATATATTGGATTAAATGCTCAGGCAAATACAACAACATGCCTAATGAAATGTACAATTACTGGGGTTTATTCACAAAACAAAGGTAATTTTTCTCAATGTTTGGCTCAATTTTTATTGCACGCTTCATGATACTAACATGCTATCAGCTACCACCTAGGAAATTAAACACAGAGAAGAAAAACACAGAGAAGAAGAGAATAAAATCAGAAAGAAGAAACAGGCCAGCTGTGAAGGTACCTGCATGCTCTCAGTAGGAGACAAGGCTGAAGGCTGTTCTATTATGAAAGAAACATCAACCTTTTTATAGGAGCCTGAATCAAAACCAACTAAGCAGTCTGACAAAGAGAAGAGCTTGACAGTACCATACAAATAGAGTCAATAGTAAAGAGCTTTGCCACCCACACCCATACAGCCAGCCAAGCCTTTCATTCATATCCTTACTCTCACTCCCACTCAGCTTCACAGGTAGTATTCAAAAAAACTTTCAGGTATCCTGATGGATAAAAGATTTCGTTTAATGTGAAGACTCCCACTGTATAAGAACACCTACTTAAGAAGTCAAGTTCTGTGTCAAACTGTTGGAAAGTGTAGTTGGGTTGCTACGGAGTTCAGGAGCAACTTACTAGAAGGCAGTAACTTCTTGTAGCCTCCTGTCAGCTAGAACCTGAAACATCTAAAGTCACTTCACCTAGCGGAGTAAATTAATCTTTCATTACTATTTCTTCCTCTCATTTCAGAAGACCACAGAGAGAGGGATTTGAGGTACTAAGGATTTAGCTAATTGGTATGATGTTTCATTCACTCTTTGGTTTCACAAACAGTTCACAGGCAGACTTATACTTCCTAGAGGTACAGCCATACAGAACTGCCCTAGTTTTTACACTTGCTCCAGCTTTCCTTAACTTCACTTTCATTGCAGACTACACTGGTAAAATTGGCAAAACCAGTTGTGGTTAATTTCATTTTATATCCAATTTTAAAATATATATACTGATCAACAGAGATATCAGCTGTAGATACATGCTGATGTAGCCCATGTTTGAAAAACTCTCTTCACAAACATCAGATATAAGAATTGTATTATTAATATATATTGAAAGGGTGAAGGCACTGAAGAAATTACAGCACAAATCTTACTGCAGTACAAATGCAGAATGGAAGCCAGTTTTGTAAGAGAGGAGAAGCGCTCCAGGGTATACATCTTGATTTTTGCAGATGACACCAACCTGTGTGGCACAGTCGACTTGCTAGAGGGCAGAGATGGCATCCAGAGGGACCTGGACAGGCTGGAGAGGTGGGCCCAGGCCAATCTCATGACATTCAACAAGGCCAAGTGTAAGGTCCTGCACCTGGGTAGGCACAATCGCAAGCAAAAATCCAGGCTGCGTGGTGAATGGCTGGAGAGCAGCCATGAGGAAAAGGACCTGGGGGTCTGGGGTGATGAAAAGCTCAACACAAGCCTGCAGTGTGAGTGCAACTCAGACAGCAACCAAGTACTGGGCTGCATCAAGAGCAGTGTGGCCAGCAGGGCAAGGGAGGGGATTCTGCCCTTTTACTCTGCTCCTGTCAGACCCCACCTGGAGTCCTGTGTGCAGTTCTGGAGCCCCCAGCACAGGAAGGACATGGAACTGTTGGAATGGGTCCAGAGGAGGGCCACGAAGATGCTCAGAGGGCTGCAGCAGCTCTGCTCTGAGGACAGGCTACAAGAGTTGGGGCTCTTCAGCCTGGAGAAGAGAAGGCTTCAAGGAGACCTTAGAGTAGCCTTCCAGTATCTGAAGGGGGCCTATAGGAAGCCTGAGGAGGGACTATTTAGAAGGTCTTGCAATGACAGGATGAGGGGCAATGGGTTTAAACTGGCAGAGGGGAGATTTAGACTGGATCTTAGGAGGGAATTCTTTCCAGTGAGGGTGGTGAGACACTGGCACAGGTTGCCCAGGGAGGTTGTGGCTGCTCCCTCCCTGGCGGTGTTCAAGACAAGGTTGGAGGAGGCCTTGAGTGACCTGTACTAGTGGGAGGTGTCCCTGCTATGGCAGGGGGTTGGAACTAGATGATCTTTGAGGTCCCTTCCAACCTTAACATTCTATGATTTTAAAAGGTGTTAAACATTGTCTCACCATGGCAACACATGGAAATATAGCTAGATGAAACTGCTTTGTGATGGGCGCAAAATTATTTGTTAAATGTTCTTATAAGCAGATCTTAAGGAGGCATTGTCAGAAAGAAAGAGTCTCCAATGAGGCTCCAACAGTCTGATCTTGGTCTGGTTCTATTTATTTTTTCATTCTTAATCGGGTGGATATAAAATAAATTATAGTCATCAAATTTCACATAAAAATAAGCAAAGAGGCACTGGAAAAATTAATGAGGGAAGAATTACAATTCCATAAGATCTTTGCAAATTGACAAAACAGTTTTTAAAAATAAACAAAAAGAAAACAAAACAACTGAAACCACAACAAAGACAAAAGTTAAGGGTTAATATTTAAAACTAAATAAACAAATAAAGGATGGGAACCAGTGATGGCAGCTCTTTCAAAAGGATACAAGGGCTCAGAAAAACACATGAATCACCCACAACATACTGTTTCTGAAAACTGAGAACACCTCACTGGGACATAGATACTGTAACAGAGCTTAAAAACACAAAGTAATGGCTCTACTGAGGTATTCTGCCAGTACTGACTTCAACAAAGAGGTGAAACAAGTGGAGAAAGTCTAGAGAAGGACAATAAGAATAAAGTATAAATCTATGTTCTATAGCAAAATGCTGCAACATTGGAGCTATATGGTTGACTTAGGCTATAAGAGGTTAGGAGAAGAATGATGGTGCTGAAAAACTTTTCAAAAGGCTTTGTGGTTTTGTTGTGGTTTTTTTTTCTGGCAATAATAAGATGAGAAATTATGATTTCGAATTGCAGAAAAGAAAGATTCAGATTATAATTTAGCAAAATCTTCCTAGGAGTACAGACAATGAAGCAGTGCAACAGATTTTCTGTGAAGATTGTGAAGTTTTCTTTACATCAGAAGGGGATGGCTTAGATTAGTGGTCTATAAATACACACACATTCTTGCATAGAAGCATACATAAAACAACTAAATGGAACACATCAAAACTGAAAACAGAAAAACTGGAAAATAAATATATCATCAAGTACCAAATTTGAACTATCATCTTTCCAATTTTCATTCCTTTAAAGCCAAAGCCATTTATAAAAGTTGGAGCAGGAAATGGTCAAAATTAAGGGATTTTCCAAATAGGAAACTAACTACTTGGCACAGCCCTCACAGTATTAAAAACTCTATTAGCTTTTATCTGATTAGGATAACTTGGTCTTTATCCAGCAATATTTTTTTTTAAACCTCTCCTTTTTTCTTTAAAGAGATGAAAAATAACAGAAATGATTACATTCAAATATGCATAGCTTGTCCTTATATACTGCAAATTAAGTGGTACTAATTACACAGTAGCTGCCAAACTGCTGTGCTCTTGTGATTTTTGTAATGATAGATTTCAGGAACCAACAGGACAGGCTGCATAATAATATCTGCAAGTAAAATATCAATGAATGCATACAATAAAATAGTATAATTACACAGAAAAGATCTGCTCCATTACTTACCTGTTAACTGCTTACAAAGCTGCATCACAAAATGGAGATGTATAAAATATTTATAAACTTGCTGGTTATAGCCCTGTTTATAGCATTCCTAATCTGAGGAAGCTTATTTAACATTTTGTGGCAAATCTGGTGTGTCTTAACGAGTATTTTAAAGTTTAGCAACCAGTTTTAAATTGATACTCAACTTCTGGCTGCCACGCCAAGAGATGTTATGCCCTGGTCACCTGTTTCTAGATAAAAAACATATCAATGTCAAGTCTCCTAAGCCTAACAGCAATGTTCAATCTTTAAAACACAGTCCTCAGAATGATGTTTTGATAGAGTATAGGCTGCAACTCAGGAGACCAGAGTTTGAATCCTGTTTTTAAAAGCATCTTTGCAGGCAGTCTTGGACAACCTTTTTCACTTGTCTTTGCCAACCTCCCCTGTCATTAAAAACATACTGGCCTCCTCTATTAAACACTACAAATGTCATTCAAATCATCTATCAACTTAAGTTTGTCTAAGTCAGTGCAGCTACTTTTCCCTGGTAGGTAGACCAGACAGGCAGTTAGAGTAACTGCCTTCAAGACCATAAATAATTTTGCATGTCAAGATAAGAAGGGTAATTTCAATCTGAAATTTTTCCTGGTGATACACCTAACCCATGTTTCCCTGCCAAACCATCTCAAACTACAGAACTTGTGCATGGATGTTTTTGGCTTTTAGTGTGATCTTGGCTCACATTCACACAAGCATGGCTGCTAACTTAGGAATCTGAAGTTGCCTGGGAGATCACTTGATATCTACTGAAGACAAAAATGTATGTAAAAGATAGGTACTACCAGTAGCACTATCCAGCTAGCAGTACTGGTACAACTGATACATTCTGAACCCCAGGAGAAAGGGAAATTGAGCTTGGATGAAATCAGATTTTAAACTGTTTCTCACCAAAAAAAAAGGACATAAATGGCAGGTGTTGTTCAAATCGTACTTGGTACCACAGGACTCTGAGACTGTTGTAACTCTTGGCTCATTGTGTACATTCAGCACCTTGGGAGCCAACTGACGTGACTTCAGTTAGAAAGGCTTTTAATATTCAGAACAACTTTGTGATTTGCTGTCATTCAGTCATTAAATCTTTTTATTACCTTCAAGTTCAGCCTGGGGCCAAGATAACAGTCTGGAGCTCAAGACAGGGAAAAGGTAAAAAAAAAAAAAAATCTTAGAGTGAGAGATGCATCAGAAAGAATGTGGCCTGTAGGTATACTTTATTATTTGAAGGGACTTCCCTGCCTGTGCTGAAATGAAAATTTATAACTGCAGGTTCCTGTTGGACCTTTGCTAAATAAATGTGAGATAAACACAATGTTTTGACAGGGTAAGTGCATGTTTTCTATTTGGATATGGATCTTGCCACAGCTGCCTATGTTCTTTCCACCTTTCCTGAATTATTGTTCATTTCCCCACGGGGATGGCATGACACACTGCAGCTAGAAAAGAACGTATTCTCCTGGCGACTCTGCAAGCATTGTTCGCCGAATACAAATTGCACTTGTCTTGCAAAATCTCTGCAACTCCCAATCATTCTCCTGGGTGATGGTTCTAACTTAGTTTGAATTGAGACTGCCATAGAAACACATAGACTCATTTTCTCTCACCCCTACTCTTTAGTACCAAGATCAGTATCAAATGAATTCTGGGCGGGGTTCTTTCAGAAGGGAATTACTACTGAAATTAGACAAATAGGATGCATCATACAATTTAAAATGAAGCATAAAAAATCACAGAAATTAGGCATCACACTTGCATGCTGGTGATAATCAATGGTTGACAATAAAGATATTGTTTTAAAGTTATTTAAATCCTAGGATCCCAGGCAATGTAAAAATAGGTTATAATATAACTTCATCATTTCAAAGCAAATAGCACAGTTTCTTTCTGCCATGTGCACTATTTGAGCAGAATACTGATTACATTTGATATCTTTTCAGCACAGACATAAGCTATCTCTTCATTTCATAAACATTTTTAAACGGATACTGAAATGGATTTTACCAGTAGGACAGACCTATCTCATTAAAGCCACTGTAGCCCAGCTCTTGCCTGCTTAGTCCCAGATCTTCAAGGTCCATGCATTTAAATCCAGGTGGGCACTGGTAACCTTCTTCTAGCTCTCTGGAACAGTGGGTGTCTGGGATAGCTAAATTATTCCAGGTTACATTTCTGTGAAAAATACAAAATTCAGGTGTTAGATAAAAAGCCCATAGTAAAACTAAATAAAAGAACTAAAGTACATCAACTACTGCGTTTTTCTATCTTATGTTCTTTGGTATATGTTACTTCCTTGTAATCAGGCACTTACTGCAAAGGGCAAGCTAAGAGTCTTATAAAGACTTCAGCCTTCTGTATCGATAGTACAAATATTAACAGCAGAAGCTTCATACCAAGTCCTAGAGATCTTGCCAAAAATGGAGACTTTCCATGACACAAAGGAGTTAACATTTAGACCTTCCAACTACTCTTGAATGCAATTCAGACACTACTCCTCCAGGGTCCTTTTCCAATCCTGAGAGTGTTTTCAACTGCAGTCAACACTGTAACTTTGACTTACACAGACGTTACTTGAGCTAGTTTTTATGCTCTTCCAAAGGATCAGTGTGAATGACTTGTCAGGCACCTGAGAATGCATTCAGCTTCTTGTACCTTGGTCAGGCCAGGTTTCTACCACAGACAGTCACAGGCAAGAAATCAAATCATTACATGTTTCTGCAATTAGTATCTAGGTATTGCTATGACTGAAACAGATCTGCTCCACTTTTAGATCAGTCCAATAATATTAGGTAAAACAGATGAAAAAAAGAATGTTTTGAACTGGTTTAAACTGATTTATGTTGGTAAATATAACACTAAAAAATAGAAAGATCACAAGACAAGGGGCAGTACTGCAATGCTGTGCGGTCCATTTTTGACTGTTGTCATAGGCTAAGCATTATTTGTCTTCCCAGCTCTTCTGGCACCTGGGGCTGAGCTGCTGAAGTACCTGTCATATTGCACTGCAATGGGAATTCAGGTAGGTCCAGTGCTAAGGAACACAGAAGCTAAAGTGCGAAGCAAGACAAGTTTTAGCTCCATGTCCTGTTAAATCTGTGTCTGTGGCATGTACATATAAAGCCAAGCATCCATGGATTCCCAAACTTTGACAATGAGAAGCTCAGGCAGTTGATTTCCCTTAAGCATTTACAGTACTCAGTTAATACTTGCACTGCATAGTCCCAGAGCAAACACTGGCCACCCCATTTCCCAAGAAATTTAGTCAGGAGGTAACCTGAGCAAACTACTTTCCTCCATCCTGAGTAGGTCCCTGTTAGGGTCTACAATGCAACTCAGTATTCAGTATTACCATGCTCAGTATTCAGTATTACTCAGCTCAGTATTACCATGCAGAAGTGAGGATTCATGTCACTTGTGCTATGAGTCAGCTGGGTAAATCAAAAAGAAAGGTTGCAATATGACATTGCACCAACTGAGCTGAACAGACACACAGCTAAGCAAAATTAGTTTTTCTCCTTGCTTGCATTCTCTCATCCATCATATGGAAATCACAATTTTTGTTTCGGTTCTAGGGCAATTTCAAATCAGACTTGAAAAGCTAATCATGGTGAGTTCTAGTCTAAGAAAAAAAAAAAAAAAACAAAACCCACCACAAACACCAAAACCCCCACCAACAGTCAATGGCATTTTTCCATTCATGTTCAAGTTGATTCAGACTTTCTGGTCACAGCACAGACTTTTTCCATAAAGAAACAACTAAAATGAATTGCTGAAAGTTATAAAGAAAGTCTCGTAGTATTAAACCTGTTATCCTGAGGCTTCAGACCAGTGCCTCAAAATTCATCACTTTAATGAATCTTGCTTGACCACAGGAAAGGTGAAATTTTCAGTCTGCCCTTTACCGTAATTAGTATCTTATTGTTCTTCTGAAAGTCCTCTTTCTGTTAATCTAACTCACGGATGCATTTTGACAACTAAATTGGGTGAACAGAAGCTTTAATTACTTTATTTTTCTTGCCTTTATGCACACCATGAGACAGCAATAAATTAGTCTAAATCTGTCGGTGCGAAACTAAAGTTCCCTACAAAATTTTTCCTAAGAAATTACAAACAGAGAAACAACTGCAGTTGCACCTCTCCTGTACTCACTACAGACAGTTCCAGCTGAAGCTTTAAAGAACACTGAAATGTAGCTATGTGTTTAACTAGACAGATACTCAAGCATACATGCACTCATTTCACTTTTTGTAAACATGCTCAGCACATGTCACTCAAGGATTTAAAACTTCATCTAGGCACCTTAACTCTTTTATACTAGAATATGTTAATCCATACCCAGTTGTATACTTCATGTCAGATTTGTGATACTGTCATCTAAAAGCCATTATAATATACAGGATTATCATGGAGAAAACATTCATATTTTCAAACATGAGAACTAACTCATTGGTTCAAGCAGATTCAGAACCCTGGCTACTGATAAAAAATACATTTTACAGTATGGTTTGCATTAGAAAATCCTTTAAATCCAACAGAATCATAGAACCATAGAATGGTAAGGTTGGAAGGGACCTCAAGGATCATCTAGTTCCAACCTCCTGCCACAGGCAAGGACACCTCCCACTAGGACAGGTCACTCAAGGCCNCTTCCTGTAGGCCCCCTTCAGATACTGGAAGGCTACTCTAAGGTCTCCTGGAAGCCTTCTCTTCTCCAGGTTGAACAGCCCCAACTCTCTCAGCCTGTCCTCAGAGCAGAGCTGCTCCAGCCCTCTGAGCATCTTTGTGGCCCTCCTCTGGACCTGCTCCAACACTTCCATGTCCTTCCTGTGCTGGGGGCTCCAGAACTGCACACAGTACTCCAGATGGGGTCTGACAAGAGCAGAGTAAAGGGGCAGAATTCCCTCCCTTGCCCTGCTGCCCACACTGCTCTTGATGCAACCCAGCACTCGGTTGCTGTTTGGGCTGCACTCACACTGCAGGCTCACATTGAGCTTTTCATCACCCCAGACCCCCAGGTCCTTTTCCTCATGGCTGCTCTCAGGCTAGAAGTGTGAGTGCATATTACTAAGAGTATTGCTGACAATCACTACAATGCAAAGGACTCATTTTAAGTGCCACACTTAAACTTAGATTATATCTATATCATATCAAACCTCATTCTACAGAATAAAAGCTGTCTCCATTCATGATTTAGGCTATAAAGGAAGAATCTTTGCTTACAATACCTACATAAATGTAAGCCTTTTAGTGAATGTTGCTGAGCAATCCGTGTTCTGTCTCAAGACAATCAATAAACATAGACCAGTCTACATGGGCTAGATATCATCAGATATCTAGTCTAGAAGTAGCTGGAATACTACTAGATATTTTCAATATAGGATTAATTAAATTGTTTTATTCCATCATAGGCCATAATCTATATCAACTAAGTACTGAGATGCTGATTCAGAACAGAAACAATTTTAAGTAGCTCAAAAGTTTGGTTAGGCTATCTGCTTAAATATCTTGTTGCACAAAGTGCATCAACCCAACAGGTGAACTTCACGGGAGTGCAAAGGATGAAGGAGGAGATAAATGATTCCACATTGCTTGATAAGAATATTTCGATTTCTGCAAAAGACATAGGAGTGCTACTCTGACATGTTTTTAAATGCTCCTGGAATGTAATATACATACATGTGAACACTGAAAGAACCTGAATTGACATTTCCTTGCAGTACATGTGCCACTGGCTCATGGCATTCGTAGCAAAACTTGTCTTTCAACCATTACATTTTCATGTGAGCACAATCTCTCATTGAGCACCATCTCTTTATTAGGGCTTTTCTACAGAGAGGTTTTCAGTACTTAAGAAATAAATCATCCAAAGTAGCTCCCCAGCTTCCTATTTTCTGTTAGCCTGACTTTCTCTGATGAAAACAGAAATGGAGAAAAAAATGAGAGAAAAAATTCTGGTATTCTATTGATTTCTAAGATAAGACATTAAAAATTACCAATCTATTCATGTAGTTTCCAGATCCAGAAAATTCCCAAAAAGTTTAAGAATGACATTTTTTGATAAGGTATTTAAAACACATTCCAAATGGTTGATTAGGTGAGGAAGTCAATAACTAAAAATGAATTAGCTAGAGCTGCAGGATTCTTTGTATTGAAGAAACTCTGTCGCTACACCAAAATCAGGCACTGCAAAGCAGCTGACTAAAGAGCAGCTGCATTGGTAAAAATACTATAGCAGGCATGAAAAACAGCTGATGGACCTCAAAGCAAGTAAGTCACAACTGTACAGCTTCCAAATAGGAACTCATTAAATGGGATCTCAGAGGAATTAGCACTGGGTTCTGTGCTATCCATTTTCATTAGCGATCTGGGAGACTGAATCCTGCTTCATCAAAATCACACAAAGCATATGCTGAATGATGACAAAAACCTTTGAGAACACAGAAAGATAACGTAGATCTGAAGAGCTTAAAGGTTAATATCAATAACTGTGATTTAATGTCAAGTAATTAATTCAGAAAATGGTAGAACATAAATGCAAAATTGACACTGCTATATAGAAAGTACAGAAAGTGCTAATATAGAAAGAGGCTTGGATTAGATGTTTGATAAGACATTGATTTCTCCTAAATCTATCAAGAACTCATAGTAGCCTGTTATATGAATTTAGTTGTCTAACTCTGACAATGTAATTTTTGAAGACAATTTCTAGCCATATGCATTTTTTTAAAGATGCTTCTGTTTTGCCATATTGCCAGAATACAAGGCAAAAGCACCAAACCAATAAGAATGCAAGAATAAATCTAAAACAGAAGACAGCACAGAGCCCCATGCTGCAGAGAAGTTCCTGAAGCTCAAATTAAATTGACTCTGGGCCTATAACACTCAGTATCTGAAAACATCTTCTGATGAAGTAATACTGTAGTTCTACATTGACTTTTATCTCATGAGTATTATTACAGTTACCTCATGAGTATTTACCTCATGAGTATTAGCAAAGCCCCACGGGTTGAGATAAGGAGAGTTTAACTTTACATTATATAGGGGAATGATATCTAATTGTTTTTATTCTGAAAACTAGGATGATCTACATCTGTGAAACACTTTCACTGCACCTTTCTAGGCAATTATTACTATTCATTCATAGTTTTTTAAGCTTTACATTCTATATTACACCAATATTTTATGAAATGGAATGAAATTTACAAGCTGAATTAATTTTGAGAAAACAAGGTCAGCTGTACCACAAGTATCTTGTTTTTCGAAGCAACAAAATATAAATTCAGGGTACGTATAGACTAAGGATAGCAAAACCCCTCAGGTCACAGAGCCAATATAGCAAATATTAACTTCTAGAGTAGTAAACAGTATCTTCTTTCTTGCTAATTTCTTGCTAATACATTTAAGCATACAAAAGAACAGGTTTTCACATCCATCATGGTTCAGGCCAGCTAGCAGTTAAGTTCTGTGCAGTGGCTTACACAAATTTCCCCCTCACCACCACCTCCTGGTTAGGATGGGAAGGAAAAGTGAGAGAAAAAAGCAAAGCCCCACGGGTTGAGATAAGGAGAGTTTAACTAAGCAGGACAAAGAGGTAACAGCAGCCATGGAAAACACCACCAGTGAAACAGGATATACACTATGTGACACAAAACACAGCACTGACTAGAACAGCCCAACCCATTCATCTGCTCACACCTCACCACCACTGTGTCACAGTCATCTGCTCAAAACACCCACACTTGCCCCAATCATCCCTTCTCTTATACAGGGGCATGAAGTCAGCAGGGTAGCAAATACTCATTGGCTATTTCAGCTGCCTGTTTTGGTTGTGGCCCCTCCCAGCTTCTTGTGAAGTGGAAAAAAAAAAACCAACAGAAACAAACAAAAAAATTAACTCTATCATAGCCAAACCCAGAACAACATCAAATGCAGTATAAGCTCTATTTAGTCACAAACAGTCTGCATTCCAGATTTAAAGCTCCCTCCTGCAATTGAACCCATGCAAATACCCAAGACTTGTAATCCAATTTGAATTTCCTTGCATAGATTGCTAGTGCCATTTGGGATGCCTGATGGCAACCCTCTTAACCTTTAGATATTGATCTAAGTGGTCACAGGTCTCTGTAGTTTCTGTGCAACAGCTGAGAGCCATATATGATACTCAAGTGTCTTGGATACAGTTATTTCAAGTAGCACTAAAAGCCTACACGTGGGTAACTGCAGCATGCCCCCTCAAGGTAAAAAACTGATAGTTCCTGTGGTCAATAAGCCAAGCCATCTAGATCACCACCCAGTTCTAGAGCACAGAACCTTGTATTCCAATCAAGAGACTTTCTTTAATGAAGAAAATTTACAGTAATAAAATAAATTAAAATTGATACTGCAGGCATATCTGTAATTAGTGGCTGCAATTTAATGCCAATAAAAAATCCGGGAATCTGAGGTAAAGGTTCTTGCGGCAACATTTTACCAGTAACATTGTGCAGAAGGAAAGTTTTAAATAACTTTTCTATATTTTCATATTCTAATATGTCCTCTTAAAAGCTCAACTAGCTCCTGCCAGCTACAACATAACTGCCAATATCACTAGGTAGTTAAAAATATTTCTTTCATGCTGTAAGTTACGCTTGTTTTCAGAGACCGTGGGAATTTAAAGGATATGAAGCCTAGACAGAAAATTGCTTGCTTTTTATCTGACTCTGTAAGGAACAAAACAGAGAAGTGTTAAAGGTTATTTGTTGCTCAGTGAGCATAAAAGCAATCTAAGCGCCTAGGCAAATTTCCTTTCATTTGTCCTTTTAAATGAGCTTTTCACAGACAAATCCATAACTTTATTCTTACTGCCCTAACCCAATCAAGTCTTTTTTTTTTTTTTTTTTGCTAGTGGGAACCTTTGAACATAAAACTTCTATTAACAGATGGTTCCTTGACTACTTCCTTACACTTCTGCTCTTTTTACAGAAAGACCTAACAATAGCAACAGCTGTTCCTGTACAACCATAAGAATAAAACAGTTGTGTTATAACAACTATAAGTTTGTTTCTGTCATGAGTTTTTCTGTTGCTCATTTTAATAATTATTATCACATTACGACCTCATCTCAACAATAAAGATATTAATATACAAATCAGTGATATATACACTTCTGAAATTTGAAGTAGCAGTTTATTATTGTTACTATTTGGCTTTTTTTTCTTTTCCAAAGTGTACTCGCTGTCAGCTAACTCCTGTCAGTGAAGTCAGACACATACATAACCATAGCAGTCAGTGAATGCAAGTCATACTGTAATTGAGTTCTACTGATATATCTTTCAATCTGTGCAGGAAGAGACTGCAACTTAGGACAATGCTGCTGCAGATTTTAGGTAATCAAGTAGAATAGAATCACAGAATCAACCAGGTTGGAAGAGACCTCCAAACTCATCCAGTCCAACCTATCACCCAGCCCTAGCCAATCAGCTAGACTGTGGCATTAAGTGCCTCATCCAGTCTTTTCTTGAACATGTCCAGGGACTGTGACTCCACCACCTCCCTGGGCAGTCCATTCCAATGCCAATCACTCTCTCTGTGAAGAACTTCCTCCTAATATCCAGCCTAGACCTGCCCTGGCACAACTTGAGACTGTGTCCCCTCATTCTGTTGCTCTTTTCCTTAAGCTTT
>VWYK01075616.1:0-14040 GCA_013399775.1 Semnornis frantzii
GTTTTAAAGTAGTAGAGGGGACATTTAGACGTAATATAAAGAAGACTTGATAATCTTAAAGGTCTTTTCCAATTTCAATGATTCTATGCTTCCAATATCTGACGGGGGACTACAGGAAGGCTGAGGAGGGATTATTTACAAGGTGTTGCCATGACAGGACAAGGGGCAATGAGTTTAAACTGGAAAAGAGGAGATTTAAACTGGATGTTAGGAGGAAGTTCTTGAGAATGGTGAGACACTGGATCAGGTTGCCCAGGGAGGTTGTGGTTGCTCCCTCCCTGGAGGTGTTCAGGGCCAGGTTGGACGAGGCCTTGAGTGACCTGTGCTAGTGGTGNTGAGTGACCTGTGCTAGTGGTGTCCCTGCCTATGGTGGGGGTTGGAACTAGATGATCCTTGAGATCCTTCCCAACCTTACCATTCTGTGATTCTGTGATTCTGTGATTATTCCTCCCTCCTTGGTAGTTTTATCAGCCTCTTTTCGGACTCCTCTGAGGCAGCAGCACCACCAAAGCATGCTGATTTGTAAATGTTAATTATAATCTAGTCCTATGAAACATTGTCTTCTGATTTGAGGCACCCAAGCCTAAGATAAAAGTGATTTTATTTCCACCTTTGAGGGATTATATTGGTTCTTGTGCTCAATAATATGGTGTAGTAGTGGCCCTGGTAGAGTTAGATGATGATTGAACTTTATGATCTCAAAAGTCTTTTCCAAGAATGATGATAAAGTTATTAATCTTTTGCCTTGCTTTGCAATCTACCCTAACGTCTACCCTAACATCAGTTTTCTCTGCATGTAGTTGTAGTGTCAGGAATTGTTGTATCAATAACTCCAAGTTGTCTTTTTCATATCCTGCTTGAAAGTGCTCGTTCGCAAGATGGTCTTTGTCTTGAGGTAGAACAGCCCACACTATGGGTGTAATTCTCTGCTCTTTTTTGAAGTTGTTTTGTTTCGTTTTTGCCATAGTTTCATTTTCATGTTCGTCAATGATATACATCGGACAAACTTTCAAAGGAAAAAAGACTTGTCCTCTTATGCAGTTTTTGAAGGTGATTTTCTATCCATCCCTGTGCAAACCAGAGTATAAATATTTGACCGAAACCCATGTGTCACTCTCATAACCCGGATACCTCTTCTCCAAATGTGCTGCTTTGAGGTTACTTGGAATATATTAATGATAGAAATTAGATCATTGGCTGTGAAAAGAAAATAATGGTGATGTCTATGTCACTCAATGGTTCCACCGAGAAGGATAAAAAGTCATAATATAAACAAAGTCTTTCAGTCTATGCCTTGCTACTTTGCCTTGTTTACTCCTCTACCTGAAACTGCTTAGCCTGATCTAATCCTTTCCTCCTAACCCCTTACTGGCTCAGCTATCTCACCTCTGGTTCTCTGCAATTAATCACATGAGCTTTATGGGGGCTTATCTGGTTATATCTGAGATAAAGGGAGTGGGAAGGGAGAAGGGAGGAGGCTAGTCGTAAGCCCTCCTGGGCAGTCTCGTTGTTCAGGAGGGATTTTGGATTTCTGTATTACTTCTAACTTGTATATAATTGTAAATATCTGTAAATATGGTGTACACGTACTTGTAAACTTGTGCAATGCTGTGAATATAGCTTCATCTTAACTTCCAAGCCATCGGAGTTAGCCTGGTGATTTCAAGTGGGGCAGAGGAAAAGCTCCCAAACCATATCATCAAATTAAAGTCATATTTACTTCCCCACTTTATCACACAAGGATAGAAGTGATGCCTCCAAATCTAACACAGGCTTTGACCTTCTGCCAGAGATCAGGCCAGCAGACTTCCTGATCTGATCAGTCCAGTTTGCCAGCCATAGATGGGTTTCTATCGTCACCTGTTATGCTGCACACTAATGTTGTCAGTCTCAAAAGCTATTTAAATGAACACCAGTGAAGCAAAACAGCACAGCATGCTTTTGAGACTTGCTCCACGTCTCTAGGTTCTTTGGCTTTGAAAAGGAAACATCCCCCTGCTGTGACTTCCATGCTCAATTGGGACGACAAAGTGCATTATTAGTATTAAAAATATTAACGATAATAAGGTCAGAACAATCATGGAATCATACAATGGCTTAAGTTGGAAAGCACTTTAAAAATCATCTAGTTCCAAACTCCCTGCCATGTGCAGGGACACCTCCCGCTACATCACATTGCATCCCTCCAGTCTGTCCAGTTCTCATCAGACAGCAACACAGGCTTCTGGGGTATCAGCCACACCTCATGCTTTTCATGCTTCTCACAAGTCAGTGAACATCTTCCCACATTTCCTTTCCTGTCAGTAGGTCTCTTACCTTTTGACTCCAACTCTCTCTTTCTCCTTAAGTATTTAAACAGTTGGAGTAATTTCTTACACATTAATGTATAACTGATGGCTGAATAAAATAAACCATGCAGGTAGTTTTAATGTTGCTTGTGTCACCTCTCAGTATTCACACTAAAGAGGATTTAAAAATCAGCTGAATGGAACCTTCCATTAATCTAAAAGCCTCGCAGCTCAAAATCATTTGGTAATACAAGGGGCAAGGGAGGGCAAAGGGAAAGAATGAGAATCCTTAATAGTGAAGGGTGGAAAGAAACAGGATAATCCTTTGGAAATATTNTGCACATAAGTGCATCCATACACTTGAAATGCATTTCATTTTGAATAATGTTCAAAAGCTCCAGCAAAGGGGAGAAAATAAGAGCAGGGAAACTGTTACCCATTTACCAACTGGAGACCTCATTTTAACATATTTAGGAGCCATTGTTGCTCCTGCTTTTCCTTCACATTAGGAAGTCATTCTTTCTCAAAAGAAGAAGAAAAAATGTGATAAGTATTATTTTTTGAAAAGGAGACCATATTCCACTTCCAGTCTAAGGTAGAGAAAATCTAGACTTATTCATGGCTGTTCTATGTTGCTTAACCTGAAAGCTGATCTAGCGTGGTGAGGTTTTCTGCTTCATCTACTTTCTCTGCTCTAACAGTTCATTTCGATGAGGTTTTTTTTGTGCATGTCCTTATTTCCTTCAATTCTTTTAATTGTCACGAATCCACAGGGATTAGAAACCTCATAGAAATTAGAAAAGATTTCAAGTTGTCCTTTTTCTATCTTTTAAAAAATGTTTTCTATCAGAAATAATTTTTTGAATTTTCTTTATTTTTACATGAAATTCTGCTATTTGGATCACTGAAATCCCATAAAATCCTTTTGCTTCATAGAACCACAGAATGGTAGTGGCTGGAAGGGAATTCTAAAGATCATCAAGTTCAACCCCCCCTTGTCAAAGAATGATCATCTAGCACAGGCCACACAGGAACCCATCCAGGCGGGTTTTGAAAGTCTCCAGATAAGGAAACTCCACAAACTTTTGGGGAAGCCTTTTTCCAGTGCTTTGTCACTCTCACAGTAAAGAACTTTTTCCTCATACCAAGTGGAACTTTCCTTATTCCAGTCTGCATCCATTACTGCTTGTCTTATTACTGGGCACCACTGAATAGAAACTGAGCCTTTCATCTTGACACTCACTGATCAGATATTTATTGACCTTGATAAGATTCCCTCTCAGTCTTCTTTTTTTCAAAACCAAACAGCCTCAGGTCTCTCAGTATTTCTTCAGAAGAGAGATGTTGAAGTTCCTTAACCCTCCCCATGTCTCTTTGTTGGACTCTCTCCAGTAGATCAGCCTCTGTCTTGAACTGGGGAGTCCAAAACTGGATACAGTATTTCAGGTGTGGTCTCACCAGAGTAGAATAGAGGTGGAGGAGAACCTCTGGACATGCCAGACAGATTTTCTTGATGCAAACCATGATACCATTAGCCCTCTTGGCCACAAGGGCATGGCACTGTCCCACGGATAACTTATTGTTCATCAGGACTCCAAGGTTTTTCTCCATGGAGCTCCTATTTTCCAGCAGGACCACCCCTAGTCTGTACTGGTGCCTGGTGTTATCGCTCCACAGACACCGGACTCTGTATTCACTATACTTTGAACTGGACAAGAAAATATTTGCATCTGGCTTTCTGGAACACGGTTTTCTGGAACACAGCTTTCAAGCCTTCGGTGTAATCATGGATACATGCAGATAGCATCCAACTGAAAAGAACAAATGAACAGAAATCAAACCGAAGCGAAAAACCCAACAACTTCGGATGCTTTTCTTTGACCTAAGAACTCATGTAACAGGACTTAAAATTCAAAACAATACTAGTTCCACCTGCTGAGCACAGATGCTGTTGAATTCTTCTCCTTGATGCTCCAGAGTTGTTTTTCAAAAATTTAAATTTTAGCTGACCGAGGGTTGGCATTAAGTTCTCTGTGCCTGCTCTTCAGGCAAAATCAGTTAAAGCACTCGTTAGTTTAAATGTCCTGTGTGTGAGTCTGCTTCATTCCTTGGCCATGGTGGCAGCTAAGAGGTTTCCAAGATGTTTCCTCCAAGATGGTTCTGTGAGGATACCACAAGAACTTCTCATCCTGTGTGTGGGTCTGCAAGTCCCAGCTTTATTCTTTGGCCAAAGTGGCAGCTAAGACCTTTCCTCCAAAAGGTTTGTGTGAGGAACTAATTTCATTTTTTTTAGGGTTTTGTTTTGTTGGGGTTTTTTTTTGTTTTTTTTTTTTGTTTTTTTAGGTTTGCGGGTTTGGTTTTGTTTTTTTTGTGTTTGTTTTTGTTTTGGTTTTTTTTAGTTTTTTTTTCTGTTGGTTGAATGTTCCTTGAACCAAGGATTATTTTTGCTATTGCAAGTACTTGGGAGTTAAGTACAATATGGCCTCTGTTATCTGCTTCGGTAGGTTTCTGATATAATTGTTTCACTTAAATAAGTGTTATCAAAGACACAGAGATCAAGAGCACAATGGAAAGAAGGGCCTGCCAGGAGGCTGAACAGTGGCCTTCACACAGAACATTTGAAAACAGTGTAAAGCTTAAGAGTATTCCCTGGAAAAAGCTTGGAAGCAAAACAAAGGAGAGAGACAAGCCTTCTCCATCTGACTGTTAAATAAGCTTACTTGAAGAGGTGTTCGTTAAAGGGCTTTCTCCTTCATACCTCTGCTTTTCAATTTTATGAGCCTGTAGCAAAACTGTAATCCTTTTAGAATACATCCTTTAGCACAGCTGCCTACAAGAGGGAGGATAAAGCCCAGTAGCATTTTCAGCAGGAGTTTTCGACTTGCACAGTATTTCAGCAGAGATGCTATTAACATCTGTTTAGATGCTGCTCATGGTTTAAGTCACAGTGGGAACTCATTTGCCAAAGGGGAAGGATTTCAAGTAAGGTCAAATGAGAAACAAGTTCTGCCCCCACCTCGTGTCATGGAGAGTGTATTTTCACTGTGTCTTTGTTGTTTTTCCTCAAATAAAGTACAAAGTTGTCTGGACTAAAAAATGTGTTGCTTATTGTGCATGAGATGGCTATTCCATGTGTGAGAGGAAGCACTGCCATTTACCTTCTCTTTACTTCTAGAAAGTAAGGAAATGCAATGCAGTATAATGCATAACAGCCTGCAATGAATCCCTCTCTGAAGCAAAAGCTTATGCTGATATAGATTTTGCATTGGTAAGTCTTTTGTTCCTCCTGCTGTCTTCTCAAGACAGACAATTATCTTTGCCTGTATTGGTGATTCCTTTTTACTCATTTCTGATGAGCTGTACTGAGCTTTCCTGTTAAAAGAAGGAACAAATAGACAAGAAAACCATGGTTTTGAGTTCAGGTGATATAAAGTGCCCAGCAGCAAAAGACCTGGGTGTGCTGGTTGTCAGCCAACTGAATGTGAGACAGCAGTGTGCTCATGGGACCAAGAAGACCAGCAGCAACCTGGCCTGAATTGGCAATAGTGTGGCCAGCAGGAGCAGGGAAGTGAATTTGACCCTGTACTGGGCACTGCTGAGGTCACACATTGAACACTGTGTTCAGTTTTGGGCACTGCAGTGTGAAAATGACATTGAGGTGCTGGAGCATGTCCAGAGAAAGGCAATGAAGCTGGTGAGGGGTTTGGAGATCACGTCTTACGAGGAGTGGCTGAAGGAACTGGGATTGTTTAGCCCGAAAAATAGGAAACTAAGAGACTTCATTGCTCTCCATGATTACCTGAAAGGATACTGAAGTGAGGCTGGTGTTGGGTTCTTCTCCCAGATGACTAACAGGACAAAGAGAAATAGGCTCAAGCTGCACCAGGGGAAGTTTAGGTTGGATATGAGGGAACATTTTGTTACTGCAAGAGTGATCAGGCATTGGAACAGGTTGTCTAAGGAGGTTGTGGAGTCACCATCCCTGGAGGTTTTTAAAAAAAAAAAACCAAAATAGATGTGGCACTTCAGGACATGGTCTAGTGGTCATGGAAGCGTTGGGTAAAACGTTTGACTTGATGATCTCAGAAGTGTTTTCCAGCTTTAATGATTCTATTATTCTATGAAAGTTGGCCAGGTGGCAACTTCAATTAGACCAGGTGGCCATAGTGGTCTTAGGTTGACAGTTGGACTCAATGATCTTAGAATCTTTTCCAGGTGAAACAATTCTATGATTCTATGATTTCATAATTCAGGATATGAGGTTTCTTTTGCCCGGGGTGTAAAGGTTTGAAGTCTTTGCATAGATTCCAGAAAAGGACAGCATGGCATTTATTTTAATGTTATTTCTACACATCAGGAAGTGCCTGTTTGTTCTAAGGTAGCTGAAATAGAGCTAAGAACTACTGTTAATATTTGCCTTTTGACGGGTTTGATGGTGGCCTTCCTCCACTACTTCACCCAAATGAAATTAAAAGATGGAAGGAGAAAAGTTGTAAGTTCTGGAAAAAGGACCATCTTCAGAAGTTGTGCAGTAATGTTGTGAAAGGATTTTAAAATAGGGCCTGTTAAATTTATGATCACTAATAACATTTGTAGTTACAGTATGCAAGCAAAGATAAGACCACTCTAATTTCATGCTTCAGGAGCTGAGATGATTGCCCACAGGGGGTCAGGAAGGATATTTTCCCTCCATGCATATACAGCACTGCACAAGTGATTGGGACCCATAATCACCAACACACCCAGAGAACATACTTGGCTTGAAGCACATGCTTAAGTGATAGGCCAATCTGGAACTGGCAAACTTTCATATTACCATTGGTGACATTAAGTGCTTGTGAAGCGTTCTTCAGTTTCCAGATCCTCTAGAAGCACTGAAGTAAATTCTGCTCAATCTAATAGTCATAGAATCACAGAACGTTTTGCATTGGAAGAGACCCTAAAGATTAACTAGTTCCAGCTCCTCTGCCATGTGCAGCGACACCTTCCACTAGACCAGGTTGCCCATGGCTCTGTACAACCTGATCTTGAACTCCTCCAGGGAGGAGTCACCCACAACCTCCCTGGAGAACTTGCTTGAGTGCCTCACCATGCTCCGTGTGAATAATTTCTTCCTAATACCCACTCTAAATTTCCCCTTTTGGAGATTCAGTCCATTCCTCTTTGTTCCTCCACTACAAACCCTTACAAAAAAAACCCTTTCCAGGCTTTCTTATAGACCCCCTTCAGATACTGGGAGGGCATTATGAGGTGTCCCTAGAGCAGACTTTTCTCTGAGCTGAACAATCTCAGCTCTTGTAGGAATTCCCTTCAGACCAGTCTGTTATCTCCAAGACTGTCAGAGACAGATTGTGTTGTCTCGTTTGTTGCCTAACACATTTAGTTCTATAAACATCCCAAAAGGGACTACATATACAAAAGATGAGTCATGCAAGACACCTAAAAGATTCTGGAGTTCTTCACTAGAATCAGTATCTCTCTCTAATCCTGCATTTGTGATCTCTTTTAAATTTCACAGAATCACAGAATGGTTTGGTTGGAGGGGCCATGATGCTCATCTAGTTCCAAACACACACACACACACACGCATAGGCAGGACACCTTCCACTGGACCAGATTGCTCAAAGCCCTGCCTGACCTGACCTTGAACACCGTCAGGGAGGGGAATCTCTGAGATAATGAATCATTCGTGATCAAAATATGCAGACTGTATAAATATGTTCAATTATTTACATATTTTAATGGTAAATCAAGATGAGGGTCATTATCTAAAATTTTGATATTTAAGAGAAAAACTAGTGAAATGGGTTGTAGAAATCTCTTTTTAATTTTGAAAAGGTTGTGTTCATATATCAGAAATTAAATACAATGCCATTTTTTAAAATAGTCTTCTATGAGAGACAGTAAGTTTTTGACTATTCCCATTCAAAACATGGGAAAAAAATAGGACTAATCACATGAATTGGTCAGATGCTTGGAGAGCTTTGGAGAGATTGTGTCATTTGCCATAATATTTCATCATACTGAACATAATATTTTATAGAATGACAGAATTATTGAGGTTGGAAAAGGCCATTAAGATCATTATATGCAACCATTAACCTAGCACTGTCACATCCACCACTAAACCACACACCTAAGTAGCACAACTATGTGTCTTTTAAATACTTTCAGGGGTGGTGGCTGCACTACTTCCCTGGGCAGCCTGTTTGAGTGCTTGACAACACTCCCTGTGAAGAATTTTATCTTATCTAAGTGACACTGATGAGAGGAGTGAGTGTCTGCTCAGCAGGTTGGCTGATGACAGCAAACTGGGAGGCTTGGCTGATACAGCTGAAGGCTGTGTGGTCATCCAACGAGACTTGGACAGGCTGGAGAGCTGGGCACAGAGGAACCAAATGAGATTCAACAAGGACAAGTGCAGAGTCCTGCATCTGGGGAGCAATAATAAACTGCACCTGTACTGATTTGGAGGTGATCTGCTGGAGAGCAACCCTGTGTAAAGGGACCTGGGAGTCCTGGTCCATGAGACAGCAATGTGCCCCTGCGGCCAGGAAGGCNACCTTATGAGGAGAGGCTGAGGGACCTGGGGCTTTTTAGTCTGGAGAAGACTGAGAGGGTATTTAATAGATGTTTATAAATATCTGAGGGCTGGGTGTCAGAAGAGAGGCAGACAGGCTCTTCTTATCTGCTCCTTGTGATAGAACAAGAAGCAATGGATGTAAGCTGCAGCACGAGAGGTTCCACCTCAACACAAGGGGGAACTTCTTTACTGGAAGGGTCACAGAGCACTGGAACAGGCGTCCCAGAGAAGTTGTGGAGTCTCCTTCTCTGGAGACTTTCAAGACCCATCTGGATGTGTTCCTCTGTGACCTGAGCTAGATTATGGTCCTGCTCTGGTAGGGGGATTGGGTTCGAAATCTTTGGGTTCCTTCCAACCCCTGGCATCCTATGAGCCTGTGATCCTGTGATCCTGGTCTGTGGCTGTTCACCGGAGAAAAGAAAGTCATCAAATCATAGATCTAATAATCTATCTATTCATATGTCTATTAATTTCACATTAATATAAGTATTTTCACAGCTATTCATTTTATGCAAAGAAGCTCTTCTACACCTTTGGGTGATAACGATTTTTCATTCCATTTACATAGTCATAAGGAGACATTTTAGCAATTCTGCTCCAACTGGATTTCTGATAGACATTATCAAGTTTGGCAATGTTAACATCATAAAATCAATCCTTTGGCCACATACCTCCAGTCTTTGTTTCTCAGTAGCTCAGACAGCTGTCAAAACCCAAGATTTGGCTTCTCATGTCAGTTGGCCTCTGAATGGAAAAAAGAAGCGATTCTGACGTTGCATTCAGGAGAGAGATGCTCTTTCTACAGGTGTTGGTTGACAGGAATCTATTTGGGTTGATGGACATTATGTTGCTGTAATTTTTATCTGTTTTCGTTTTGACCCATGGGTCTTCTCTTCCTGATTCCTCTTCTCAGGGTCATCAGGTGATAGAGCAACTGCTAGAGTTTAACCCTGGATATAAACCTAGACAACACAGTAAGAATGAGTGATCCAAAACTGCTTTTGACCATTCTGTTGCATTTTTTTTTAATCAACACTGTGATTTGGGGTAGGCTAAGAGATGAACTGGTTTCCACAAAGTGATGTATCAGTGCAGCATGTCAGGAGGAGGTAGGCTTCGGTCAAGGTAGGAGTAGATGGCTTGGTGAGTTTACCTTCCCTCTGTGTTTGCAATCTCTGTATCTTAAGTGAGAAACTGGGAGATTGACAGGGCTCTGGCTGAGATACAACCCATTTACAAATTTCCTGTATGAGACCTGCAGGTACCAAATTATCAATGTACTCTAAGTAACAGCCTTACATGAAACCATACCAAGAAAAAAAAAAAAATGAAACTAATGCTAAGTGTCTCCCTAAATTTGTTTGATTCAGGCTGGTCCAATTTTGAGCAATTTTTTTTAGCTAACAGTGGTGTTTATTCTTAGAAGCAGCCATTCATTTATTCCCATTAGGACAACATGGATTTTTTTGGAGGAAAAATGACAGAAATTCTATACAGTGAGAGTGGTGAGAGACCCAAGAATAGGTTGCCCAGGGAGGCTGTGGATGCTCCCTTCTTGAAGGTGTTCTAGGCCAGGTTGGATGATGCCTTGAGCAACCTGTCTAGTGGGAGGTGTCCCTGCTCATGGCAGAGTGGTTGGAACTAGATAATTTCTAAGGTTCCTTGCAACTGAAATAATTTTATGAATCTATCAAAATCAGTTACGCACTTCATGCTTAGGTACATGAGTATTGGGGAACGCATGCCACCCATTTCAGCAGTGGCTATCTCCGCTCATTCATCCCTAGAGAGGATGGATATAAAAGGTCCAACAGGAATCTCTGATGTCAGACCTCTTTTGAAATGTTTTATTCATCAAAAACCATCTGTGAGTGAAAGACTTGGGTTTTGGGGGGGGGCCCATCACTGCAAGAAAGGCAACGAGCTGTTGGAACATGTCCAGAGAAGGGCAACAAAACTGGGTCTGGAGAGTAAGTCTTACAAGGAGGCTCTGGAGAAGAAGTCTTATGAGGAGCAACTGAGGGAACTGGGATTGTTTAGTCTGGAGAAGAGGAAGCTGAGACAATGCCTCACTGCTCTCTCTGCAACTCCCTGGAAGGAGGCTGGAGTAAGGTGTGGGTTGATGTCCCTAATATCAAGTGATAGAATGAGAGGAAGTGGTCTGAAATTGCACCAGAGGAGGTTTAGGATGGATATTAGGAAAAATTTCTTTGCTGCAAGTGTGGTCAAGTATTGGAACAGGTGTCCCAAGGAGGTGGTGGTGTCACTGTCCCTGGAGGTGTTCAAGAAACACGTGGATGTGGCACTAGGTTATCATTCAGACTCTATGATCTTAGAGGTCTTTGCCAACCAAAACAATCCTTTGATTCTGCCTATCTTAGAATTTTTGCAGCTCATTTTAATCTGTGAGTTTCATTTTACATCATAATATCTAACCTTTTTTTTTTTTTTGTATCACCTTAAAACTAAACATTTATAAACAATTGGAGATATTGAACAGAAGAGAAAGCTATATTGAGAATAGAAGCAGGTGCAGTAGTCCTGAAAAGTGGTCTTAAAGCTTTAACTTGAAATGTAGTGGGAGTAGATGTCTCACATCTATAATCATGAGTCTGATTATGCCTTTGTTAGAGATTCTGAAATTGGATACTATGCAGAAAGAACAGGCTAGGCAGAGAAAAGAGTCTGTATTTTATCTTTAGAATCAACTGTATTAAAATTTAGAGGAAGTTCAAGAAATGCTTGTCAAAAACCTTTGTATTTAAAGCTGTCAACAACCTTTATGACCTTTCCCTTCCTTTCATTCTTTTTTCTTTTAACCTTTTCTGTATTATGTTGGAATCACCGCTTCCTGATTTCCTTTTTTTTTTTTTTTTGTTTGTTTCCTTATTAGTTATGTTTTCAGGAAGTTGTGTTGACAGCAGTATGCTTCAAAATGCAACATTCTGGAGGAAGAAAGCGTTTTACCCTGTATTATACTGCATCATAACACAACATAACACAGCTTGAATTGCACATTCCAAATATCTGCCCTAGAGTGAAGTGTGATTTCCTGAAATAAGCAAAGAAAATAAGGAGGTTACAGAAATTTAGAATTAACAAACTTCTTGATGCCAAAGTGGTTTTTCCCTTCATGCATTCCTGCTCAGCACAGATGTCAGGAGCATAAAGCACTGCTGGTTGGAGGTGTGATTTTTTTTTGTACTCTTTATGTTAGTGTAGCTGGGATATATGGATTTTTGCTGAGATGGGCACAAAGTCCAGAGAGAGCTCCCTAATTTCAAACCTTTTCTGGCTTGATATGGAATCCTGGCACTACTAATAAGCTTATGGGAGGCTGCAGGAGAAGAGGAGGGTGTCCTGGCACATGGCTTCACTCTGTTCTAGAATAAAGTATCCATAAAGTATCCCAAACAGTGAGTAGAGGAATGATGATCTAGGGATTGGGATGAAAATTTGTAGTTCTAGAGATAGAGATGTGAGCTCTGTTCTTTCCCCCATCTCAAGGCTGAGGCTTTGTTTTGAACATGTTGCTTAACTCTTCCACTCTCATTTACTCAAGAAAGGTAATGGCAGTTTCTTGCTTCCTTGGAAAGAAAATCATGTGAGAGATTATGAGGCATAATGGGTTTCAGAAACTAGAGGTGTAGGGAGAAGACTGAAATCTAGTTATGGAAGTAAATAGAATCAAGGAATTACTTTGATTGGAAGACACATCTATGATCATCAAGTCAAACCATTAACCCAACACCACCATGGCCATTAAACCATGTCCTGAAGTGCCAGGTCCAGAGCTTCTTGAACACCTCCAAGCACAGTGAGTCTATCACCTCCCCAAGCAGCCCATTTCAATGCCTGACTGCTCTTGCAAGAAAGAATTTTTTTTAATATTCAATATAAACCTTAAGTCCTTGAATCTCAGTTATCTACTGTTTGTAACCTGGAATATTCCTCAGTTGCTTTTTTTGCTTTTGTTTTTTATTTTTTTTTCTCTCTGCCTCAGACATATTCCCAACAGAAGCTTAGATTGTAGCTTTGCAGTGACAGCAAAGAAGGATTAATGGCAAGTTGCTGGGGGAGAGAGAGCTCATTTGTGTGACTTCTTGATAGACATCCCACTGCTAACCAGTTCTTCACAGTATCTCAGATGCTGTGTTTGTCAAGCCTGACCTGACTTGTTTGACATTGGGCTAGCAGGAGAATGGGGTTGATGCATATTTCTCTCTCTACAATATATCCATGATCCGAGGTTTCTTCAGCCATTTTACTGTAAGAGGTTGATCTGATGTTTCTGCAGTGCTTTCTTATCCCAAAGGAAAATGTTTCTCAGAATTTTGCATGCCCACCACAAGCAGAGAGCAAGTTACTTTTCAGTCAGCAGTTAGCAACCTACAACCCTGAATGCCACCACTCTTAGTGAAAATACACTTGATCCACCATCGACATCCAAGGACATTTAGAGGAAAGCCCTGATGTTGTGAAGAGTGGCTTTTGGGATCATTTATCACAAATGTTCAAAACAAAATCCTTGTTGATTGTTCACAGAAATATGTGTCAGTAAGAAAAATACTTCTCTCTGATTTTCCTGAGGTGTACTCAGATGCACATTAGAAACAACAGAGTAGACAATAAAATTCCCTCAAAACAGAATGTGTCACCTCCCCAGCTTTCTGAATTGAAAGAATCACAGGTAAATCCATCCCCAAATACTACGAAACTGAACCCAAATAGAGCAGAGTAGATTTAGTTTGGGCATTAGGAAGAAGTTCTTTACTACAAATGTGGTGAGATGCTGGGACAGGCTGCCCAGATAAGTTGACGACCGCTCCCTTCTTGAAATGTTGAAGACCAGGCTGGATGAGGCTTTGAGTAACCTGGTCTAGTGTCCCTGCTCATGACAGTAGGTTGGAACTAGATGATCTTTAAAATCCCTACCAACCGAGGCTATTCTATAATTTCACAATCTTATCACTCTCTGTAAGCAAACAGATTAATAACCCTGTTAGGAAGAAAGGCTTTGTTGCTTCTCACATTCATAACCTGTCACTTCTTATATTCATTACCTAAGGTGTACACAGTCCACTTTCAGTAGAGAAACTCAGACAGATTATACTTCTGAGATGTTTGTAGGGAGGAGTATTGTAGAACTGGGAGCAGGCAGATCTACCT
>VWYK01075617.1:0-32392 GCA_013399775.1 Semnornis frantzii
TGCTTGGGATTGTGCCTACACGTCATTAACCTGCTTGACAGCCAGAGGTTTTAACAAGTTGTTACCTCAAACCACGTGTGTTTCTGCTTCAGACTCTACTAATTTTCACATGGGCTAAGCAAACTTATTTCACACTGCAGACTGCAATTTTTCAGATGCTAGGTGGGTGAGTGGGTTGGTTGGAAAATATATTGATTTGCTCCCAGGTGGATAAAGAGGTGAAGGGCTGTGTGTGTGTGTGTGTATATATATATGCTACTGCACAGGCCATACCCTGAAGTCTGTCTGTTTGCCAGCACTCCTATGCACCTCCTAAGATTCAAAGGTTTATGACTTAAAATTTCAAAGGAATCACAGAATCATTCTGGTTGGAAAAGACCCTCAGGATCACCTAGTCCAACCAGTATCCCCAGCTTACAAGGTTCACCCTAAAGTGTATCCCTAAGCACCACATCCAAATGACCTTAATACACACATCCAGGGTTGGTGACTCAACCACCTCATTGGGCAGATTATTCTAATGCCTGAACACTTTTTCTGTGAAAAAGTTTTTTTCCTAATGTCCATTCTAAACCTATCCAGTCACAGCCTAAGGCCATTCCCTCTTGTTCTATCACTGTTTACCTGTGAAAAGAGAAATCACAAAGTCGCAGAATTAATCAGGTTGGAAAAGACCTTCGAGATCATTCAGTCCAACCTAACTAACTAAACCATGGTGCTAAGTGCTTCATCCAGTCTCCTTTTGAACACCTCCAGCAACAGTGACTCTGCCACCTGTCCAGGTGGCCCATTCCAATGCCAGTCATTCTCTCTGTGAAGAACTTCTTCCTGACATCCAGCCTGAATCTGCCCTGGCTCAGCTTGAGACTGTGTCCCCTTGTTCTGTCACTGGGTGCCTGGCAGAAGACCCCAACCCCACCCGGCTACAACCTCCTTTCAGGTAGCTGTAGAGAGCAGTGAGGTCTGCCCTGAGCCTCCTCTTCTGCAGGCTGCACACCCCCAGCTCCCTCAGCCTCTCCTCACAGGGCTGTGCTCCATGCCCCTCAACAGCCTTGGTGTCCTTCTCTGGACATGTTCAAGTGCATCAACATCTTTCTTAAATTGAGTGGCCCAGAACTAGACACAGGCCTCAAGGTGTGGCCTAACCAGTCCTGAGTACAGGGGTGGAAGGACTCCCCTGGTCTTGCTGGCTGCACTGTTCCTGACACAAGCCAGGATGCCATTGGCCTTCTTGGGCACACTGCTGGCTCATGTTCTGTTACTGTTGACCAGTACCCCCAGGTTCCTCTCTGCCTGGCTGCTCTCCAGCCTGTGGCACTGCATGGGGTTGTTGCAGCCAAAGTGTAGAACCCAGCACTTGGACTTGTTAGAACTCATTGCACTGGACCATGCCCACACATCCAGCCTGTCCAGGTGCCTCTGCAGAGCCCTCCTACCCTCCACCAAATCCACACCTGCTCCTATCTTGGTATCATCTATAAACTTACTGCTGCTGGGCTCAATCCCCTGGTCCAGATCGTCAGTAAAGATACTAAACAGGACTGGGCCCAGCACTGATCCCTGAGGCACACTAGTGACAACTGCCAACTGGATGTGGCACCATTCACCACACTGATATTTCAGTGACAGCCCTGGGGGCGGGTTTGTGTACTGAGGCTGCCTGTAAAGACAGTGCTGCTTTCAGACAGCCTCCCCACCAGACTCATGCACATGCAGGTATGTGCACGTACACCGTGTGCTCTCTTAGGTGTCTGCAGAGCCAGAGGGCTGCTCTGACATGCTGACACTTCTCCAGTGCAACCAATGGAAAAAAAAATTCCCTCTGGAAATGTTCAAAACTGGCCTAAGACGAGCAATAGCTTCTTCATCGTGCTAATAAAATCCGTTTTCTTTTATGTTTTTCCTGATTCTGGCAGCAATGTGTTTTGAAAGGCTATGTTCATGTATGATTATTCTTACTGTTATGAGAAGAGTGTTCTGAAATACAAACCATTTTTTTCTAACAAGAGGTTCTTTGCTCAGACTGGGCTAGAGAAAAGAAAATCAGCTGTTCTAGTTCACCTGAGCTGTTTACCCTTCTAATTCTCCTTTGTAGTCTAAGTGAGAAAAAAGTCCTGCCTTTGTAATTTGCTTTTAACTGCCACTTGAATTTAAAGAGCTGCTAGGTAGAAAAGTCACTCTTGTCCACACAGGGTGCATTTAAAAGTGATACTGTAAATGTGCCATGTTCTCACTTTTCTACAGTGAACTTCTGGCATGGGATTTCACTTTGTGGTTGTAAATGAACTGCAGACATGTTTTAGTGGCAAAACCCAAAATGGAGCCGTAGCTTGTATCTAAACTTGGCATCTGAATGCCTCCTTCCAGGATTGTGGGGTTGCCAAAGAAAGTTCTCTTCAGCTTTTATCTGTGCATCTGCCCTTCACTTGGCATGGAATGGTCCTGTGCAATGAAGTTACAACTTCAGCATAATGTTGAAATGTAATGAATTGAAGCCTCTGGCCAAATACAAGTTGTAATTGGTGTGTCATTTTCAAGTGAAAGAATGGCTCGGGCAGGTTCAGCATTCTGCCAGAGTTGCAGAACTGCTGTAATTATCCTGCGTGGTTTTTAATACTGCTGAGAAAAAGAAAGTGCACTCATTTTTATAACCACAGTCTGATGCCAGTGTGAGGCTACTTGTTCTTGTCTTCAGCTAGATGAAGTAAGGAAGGGTCAAAAATTTGCTATTTCCAGCACACACTGAGTTACTTGTAAAGTACTGTGAGTTCCTGTGGACATAGACATTGGACAGAGATATTAGACCATCATTAAGATTCTAACTTAATTTCAAGATTAAACTTTTTCTCCCAGGTCCAGTGCAAAGCATATGTTGGAAACATGAGACATAGGCATTAGACTCTCCTTAAGATTCTAATTTAATTTCAAGATTGAACTCTTTCTCTCAGGTCCAGTGCAAAGCATATGTTGGAAACATGAGAGGACAGACTAAGTGTAATTTTACTGCCAGTCCTTCCTATCTTTCGATGCTTGACTTTTTTCCCCCCTTGTTCTTGAGGCCATGCTTCTTATAAACCAATGGACATAAATTTGCAAAGACACACAGAGGTACATGTAGAGAGATGCTGAAATTTGGTGTGCCTGAAGAGATTTCACACCTTTCTAGCAGCGATTTAGGTGATAAGAAAGCTCTGATGGCAAAAGAGTCCCCTTGAACATATTGCATGAGGAAATTCCTGCAATAAATATGTGGGAGCTGGGAGCTGTTGAATATTTTTTTAATCTACGTTTATCTGTCAGAAATAATACATCTGGGGGAAAAAAAAAAAAAGGGNGGACAGACTAAGTGTAATTTTACTGCCAGTCCTTCCTATCTTTCGATGCTTGACTTTTTTCCCCCCTTGTTCTTGAGGCCATGCTTCTTATAAACCAATGGACATAAATTTGCAAAGACACACAGAGGTACATGTAGAGAGATGCTGAAATTTGGTGTGCCTGAAGAGATTTCACACCTTTCTAGCAGCGATTTAGGTGATAAGAAAGCTCTGATGGCAAAAGAGTCCCCTTGAACATATTGCATGAGGAAATTCCTGCAATAAATATGTGGGAGCTGGGAGCTGTTGAATATTTTTTTAATCTACGTTTATCTGTCAGAAATAATACATCTGGGGGAAAAAAAAAAAAAGGGTAGTTGATAGTTATTTAAGCTTGAAGGTGGAGTAATATATCCAAACAACTCTTGAACCTGCTGTGCAGTCTGAACGCTCACGAGTGCAGGTAGCACTTCTGGAGCATTGATGCTCTCTGATATCAGGTTTCTTTAATAGCCATAAAAAGTAATTGATCAGGAAAGACCAGAAGAAAGCAGTCTATCTGAGTCAGGTACTGTCAATTGATGTCAATATATATGTAAACAAATTTGCAAAATATAAACTGGACTAGTGCATTGTGCACCTGCCAGATGCCACCTTTGAATGGCAGCATGGCACCTCTGAGCTGCTGCCTCTTGGAAGTCTCTTTGAGTATTCAGTGGCCAAAGTCAGATCAGGGAAATAGATGTTGCCAAAATTACAGTCCACCTGAACTGGTGAGAAGGTGTTAAATCACCCTTTGATCCATATCCTTGTGGCCTTTTTGAACTCTTGAAAAAATTTCTCCAAGTCTTCAGTCAGACAACCAAGATGCAATTGTGTAATTTTCCTCATCTTAGTCTGGGACCGAGTCTGGACTGCAGGACTGTCTGCTTCAAGGTGGTTTGTACAGCTGAGTTCCGGATGGCTGGCTGTAGTATGGATGGATAGCTGTAGTATGGATGGATTACTTTACATTTGGAAAATCAATTATTTACTTTTTAATAGTAAAAACTATATTATGGAAAAAAATACTAAACCAATATGTTTCTGTCTTAACTAATACCTCCTTCTATAACTGCAAGTTGCACGGACATTCTCCTTTTTATTTCTTTCAGTGAGGATGGGAAGTTGATGTATGGCCTCACATATGCTCAGAAGGGCTCCACTGCTGTTACAGGACATCAGTAAAGAGCAGCTGCCTCCCAGAGTGGGGTGTCTACTGAAACCAGAGAAGACTATGAAACAAAAAAGTGTGGCAGATTTTCAAGTAACTGTATGGTCACATAACTGCACTTTTTTAATTAAAAGATTTGATTGGTATCTCCAGCTCTGCAGGGATAAGTAAAGAATGCCAGGAATGGTGATTGCTCTGTTACTGAGCTGTTGACACTGCTCTGAAATGCTGAGTTTCTGTGGATATTCCCATTGCCCTAAAGAACAGCTTTGGTACTTTGTCCTTTCTATTTTGGTGGCATCCAGCCCTTGCATTCATCTCCCATACACTTGGGCTTCTAGCAGACACTGAGAAAATTCCACTGAGAGAAAAAATCCTTTTCCAAGGCATTGAAAAGAAGCAATAACCACAAGCTGCCACATCAGCACTTTGCTGAGGAAGTGGCATGGATTGTCAGAGGAAAGTTAACTGAGGTGGATTATTTTAGGGTAGAATGGAGCTAAGTCCCTACATGTTTTAGATGTCAAAAGTGAGGTTAACTCACCCACTGCTCTTCCAGCTGACACCAGAGAAGACTCTGGTTGTTTTGAAGGGCACCTAGTTCCAAACAAACCTTACTGATGCCAAGAGCCTTTCGTTGATCAGACAGCTGATTAATAATAAATAGATTACCCCTGGGTGCAGGAAGCCAGTGTACTCTTCAACAACAGGTAAAACTTGTTGGTCTTTTCCTGCTGTAGATTCTAAGCCACAGCACTATGCTCAAACTTCATTCTGGGTGTAAGTGTCCAGGTCATTGTTTTGTCTGTACCTTTGTATATGCAGAGGCTTTAACATGAATTATTAACAGGCAGTTCCATTCCCAGGTGGCATGATAAGATTCTTTCTTGAAGTCCCTCTATGCTTTAGTAATAAAAATTCCAATTTCTCTGTGTCTCATGATGGCATGTGGGCTTCTTAAGGCCTCAAATATCTCCTAAGGAAGACTCCAGGGTAAAGTTTTCCTAAGGTACAGAGGGCTCAAGATTTGAATCTGTTTTGGAAGCCATCTACTACTTATGGCTGGTGAAAACATCTAATTAACAAGGTTAGATTTCCTCCTTGTCTGAGACTTTTTTTCCACAATTGACTGCACTGCTCATTCATCAGCTAGGCAAGACTCAAAGTGCTTTCAGAGACTGGACTGATTTGTCATGTAGGGCTGATATACAAGCTCCTCATTAGTGAGTTGACTACAGGAATTTCCAAACCTGTCCCAGTGGGAACGATGGTGACTATTGCAGCTGTAATGTGAGAGCTATAGTGAAAGGAGAGGACAAAAGGATAAAAGTACAGTAAAGGAAGCTGTCAGCATTGTGCAAGATCAAAGCTCAAGCGAAAGTACAGTAGATTCTGAAAACAGCTATGAGGAAGCTCTTTTGCAGACCCACTTCAACAAATTCTGCAAGTTAGTGTGTTGGGGTTTTTTTCAACACGTGTTTTTCCTCTCAGGTATGGTTTGTATACAAGTTTATGGAGGCAGAGCTGTTGATTAGAACAATGCTACTGAAGTACAAAAGCATTTGAAAACTGTAACAAACTATCTACTTTGCTGTCAGGATAAGCTTTGTGCTAGGGAATAAGAAAGGGATTTTCTTTATGCTGCTGGAAAATCAAAGCATTTTGTTGTAGTGTCATTGACTTAACTAAATTCATACTAATGTTAGCAGAAACAACTGTTCCTCTGGTCTGCTTCTAGTAGCTAGTCAGGGCTACTTAGAGTTTGAGTGACCAGTTGATTACCTTCAACTGGAATATATTTTCTAGTCTTCAATTAAAATTATCTTAAAAGTTTTCTTTTTCTATCCCCATGAATCTAAACTGGTCTATTGCTCGTTCAGTTTATGACAAGAAGCTTTTAAAATTCTGTAGAAACTGTATGATCCTAAAAGGGGTTTGGCTGCTTTGTTATGGCATTAATGCTTCTGACCCAAACAGAGCTTGTAGACCTGTGAGCAACCATTGTATTAATACAGCTATAGCTGTAATGAAGGACACAAACAGATTAAGATCTCACTTTGTTTTGGCAAGAAAATCCTCAAGTCACACTTGCAACATTCTTCATTTTGGGACTCTCCCTGTCCTCCACCCTGTGTTGACTTTTCCACATCTGGGAATGGGTTTTGTGGAGGTAAGCAATATGTTATCCTGATACGGAGATGGAACTGACTTTGATGTGGAAGCAGACATGCAACTGCTGGACTATTTCTGGTCTCAACTTTGTCAGCAAGATGTCACCTTCAGATATTGTCTGCTAAGCCACAGTAAAAATTATTTGTACTTCATAGTATGTGTGCAGTATTCAGCAAACCTGTAGTACAGAGGTCTTCCCCCAAAAAACATTAATTGATTTATCTTGGAAAGAGATGGAGGAAGAATCACATTTTACTTAGTTTAGGAGAACAGTTATTGTTATGGATCAGAAAGAGCAAAAATGTTGGAAAGATCTCCACAGAAATCCTCCCTTTCTTTTCTTCCCCTCTTCACCTTCCTCTTCTGACCCTGAAAAATCTATTGCTAATGACATGAGTATATAAATGAAACTGTCTCACTCCAACAAAACTGTCTCTCTGCTTAATGCACAACATCACAAGTCAGTGTGAACTAGAATCTATTTTCTGTTCTTTTTGTGAAGAGGGCGGGTCACACTGGGGCCTTGCTTGCAGCCAGAGCTAAACATCCTGGGGACTGCAGGGAGTATAAAAAACCAAACATTGCCAGTGATGCTGTTAGCTGTCAGGAAAGTGTCTTCTTGCCCAAACCACAGGCTCATGAGCATTTAACAAGAATTTAATGTTTAACAAGAAATCAATTAAAAGATTTCTATAGCTTGAGGTGTGTTGTGCAGTGTGTCTACAGGAAAAAAAAAAATACAGCCAAGGCCTTAGAACTGCATAAATGGAAACGGTGGCAGAGCAAACCATACAGCTGCTCTGTGTGACTGGTATTGTTATGAATGATGCAAAATTAATAATCAATTAAAAAGTGAAGATCATTAATAACTATGAAAATGGTTTATTAACATTAAATCTCACAAAAAAACTTATTTACAAGGTTTGAAATGCAGGATTTGAATACTTATACATACAGGGAACAGGCAAAACTAGAACACTGCCAGAGGTACCCAGCAAAGGCAAACATTATACTGGAAGAGAAGGTTCTTGCAGTCACTACACTGCTTGGGGTTCATTATCCTGCTTAGCCACTGGATGGATGCAGGAAACTCCTTTCTGCTTACAGCAGAAGGCAATTAGTGATTACAAGAGGCTTTAAGTATTACTCACAAAATAGTATCAGACAGTACCCAAAGCACAGGAGGGGTTGCTGTTGGTGGTCTCAAAGCCATTAGAAGCTTTGGAGTTTTCCCAGGCTCTTTTCTCAGGCAGCTGGAGTCTGGCACAGGCTCTGACCTGGTTCCTCTTGACTCCCAGTTCAGCAGCAGCCTTGCAGAGGGGCAGGCAGGATGCAATGCCATGTGCAGGCTGGGCACAATGTCAGGGTGGCTGTGCAGGCCGAATGCCTGCAGGCATTTAGAGCCTGTTCCTAGTAAACTAGAGGCAGTGGAGTTTCCAGGCAGTTCAGGATGAAGAGAGGCAGTAGCAGCAGGCATGAATACAATGACAGAGAGCACCTTGTGTTACCTGCTCATCCCTTTTTATCAATACAGCCTGAGACTAATGGGCCTTTGGAGATAGATTAACCAATCAGGATTGCACTTTGCCAAGCTTGACCACATTAGCTGATGCCAGGGCTTTGGTTTTCCATTCCCCCAGTTGTGTCTTCCAGCATGGAACCAGGGGAACAAGTGTGGGCAGGCCACAGTCCTTAGACTCAGTGGCTCCAGGTTCTTTGTCCTCTTCCCACGGTTGCTTCTCCTCATAGCAGAAGGGGGGAAAACAGAAAAACATCTCTGGGCAAGCCAGGACACATATAAGCCTATTTAGGCCTACCATGACAGGTATAAACACATAAGAGATCAGGGACCATCATCCAGGGCTACAGCGTATTTACTTTTGGTTTGCTGCTTTAATGGAGAATCTGAGAGCAGACATGCACTTTGCAAGGCTTTTGCCAACCACAGTTGTATGTCTGTTGATTGACGCTGTTAAGTGCATTCTTCCATGGAGTGAGTGCCCAGAGGATGAGTAGAAAGCAACTGTTTGCCTTTGTGCTGCTCAGAACCCTTCCAGGCTGCCATGTTGTGCCCATCCCAAACAATCATTGCCGAATCATCCATCCCAGACTACATTTGCTTCATAAAGTCTCCCCATGGGCATCCATGCTGCCTGATGTCCTGTCTTGCACTGGTGGAGGGGAACCTGCCTGGCATGCAGTAAGAAAACCAACCCTGATATAATCAGGAAAAAAGTCCTTGCTGGAAGGGTTGCATTCAGAAGGCACAGCACTCATCAGGCTGCCAGCTCACAGATGTGGCTGTACAAACGGTGGGTGCCAGAGCAGTGTCGACTTCCCTAATTTCAGGTGCAGGACCTCAGAAACCTGCTAAACACAAACACCTTATCAATGCCCAGCCCTTAAACCTTGACAATATGCATTCCAGCTTCATGTTTCCTCCATGTACAAATTGGGAAGGGAGTTGTGTTCAACCTTGTCAGGGTTTGCAGTGAAGGTGTCCTGAGAAGAGTTCTCCTTGCTGTAGGTAGTGGAAGTGCCTGTGACCTAGCATCCAGTTAGTTTTGCTCTCTGCAAAGTGTATCTGAAAAGTTGTCCCCTTTGTTTTTTTCCCCACACGCACCCCATTTGCTTGGCCTTTCTCTCTTTCTCTTTGCCCATCTCACACTTCTTTTTTGCTGGGTAGCATTTGCTGCCTGACCCTGTTCAGTGATGCTCCTTGTTGTAGATTTGACATCCCTCATTCCTCACCAGAGAGAAGGCAGCTTCTTTTTCCTCCTCCCCACGCTCCAGCATTCCTGTCACTTCCTCAAGGAACTGCTCTGGCAGTCATCCCTTTCAATGCCTCTGCTCCAATATTTCACATAAAAAAATAATTTTTTTTCCCCCTTCATCCCCTTCTGTCATTCAAGCTGTGACAAAACATTTATAAAAACAAACAGGAAAATTACTGCTAACCCAATGTATCAGTTTTTGACTTCCAGGTTTTAGGTATTTTCAGGCAGAGTAGTAGTTTTTTAAAAAGAAAAAAAGACAACTACGACAATGTTGTTTGCAAATGTTACTTTGTAGATTCCCTTTTACATTAGCATGTATGAACTCTGTTTCATCAGACCTGGGTTTTTCTCACAGCTTCCCTTTAAAAAGGACTAATCTTTGTCCATACACTTTTAAAAGAAATAAGTATGACCCTATTAGCAAAATACTAAGGCTATACAGATCATCTTTAAAGCAGCTTTTTTCCTAGCATCAGGAAAGGAGGAACTTCCTAAGGAGCCTTAATTTTAATTTTCAAAAGACTGAAATTCCTCTACCCCAGCTTTCCTTTTAAGCACGAAGCAGGAGCTGGGTAACACACCTAATCCAGCCTACTAGCAAACAGAGCAGACAGCCCACAGGGTGGCCCTGTCCCTCCTCAAGGATAAAGGTTGTTTTTGAACGCTTCCATTGTTCTCTCCGCAGCATCCTGCCCTTTATTGTGTTGTAACTGCAATGCAAACACGAAGGTAACCACAGCGCCAACACAGTACTGCCTGCCCCAACTATGCTGCCAAGCAACCCTTTTTGTTACAAAAGGGGAATTTCTAGGATGAAAAAGTGTTTCCTCTTTGCAGTCTTTGCTCACTTTTGGTTAACAGCTTTTTTCCTGTCTGTTTTAACCTCGGTTACAAATAATTTGCTCTGCATTCTACACCCAAGGTTTTCTAGCCTTCCAAAGCTGTGTGGGGTTGAAACTCATGCACCGTTTTTATTTGAGCTATGCCCGATGTCCAGTGTTTTGCATTAAATTCAGGCATGCTCACATGTCAGTGTGCTTTCCAGGCAAAGTTCAATAGTGATACCACAACATTACTGATTTATTTTGTTGTTATTTCAAGCCAAACACAGCTATTCTGCCTGGGCCCCATTATCTTATGACCTTCGAAGGCTTCAGAAAGTTTTTGAACTCTGCGGAAAACAATACCCTCCTAGGCAGCAGCTAAAAGCCTCTTTCCCTCTTCACTGCTTTGTTTGAACCCTGTGGCTCAGGCTTGGCTATTTTGATTCCTGGTGAACAGTAAAATCTATTTTTTGAGGGTCAAACAAGGCCCTCCAGAACTGAGGGTAGCTTGAAGTAACTTAAGCTGTAGTCTTGAAGAGATGAAGTCTCTTAAGTTACAGCAGCTCCCAGATATTTAAATACATTTGAGGCAGTAGTGGTGGTGTTCTGAGCCCCAGAAAGCAAGAGCAGCCTGGGGACTGTAAAGGCCAACTTCTTTCGAGGTGTGAGTCACGACAGCTTGGCTCATAGTCCTGTAGCTGATTACAGCTTGGAGACTGCAAAAAAAGGCACAGGTAAGAGAGGGCTTTGTGCAAGTTTGGAGGGAATATGTGGTCATCATGGTAAAAAAGAGCCTGATGATAAGCACTGTTTCTAGCTGGTGTCCCTGTCCCCTTTCATGGTCATGGTGTTGCCTGGTCTCTGCCCAAGGGTATGGGCATGTTTAGATGGCCTTGACACCTTGGGAGGACTTGGGAGTATTGGCTCGGAACTGTAGCTTCTAAAGACATGTAGAGCAAATGCCTGCTTTATCTTTTTTTATCTGTGGATTTAGGCTGGTCTGAGAAATCATTGATAGGATACAAGTAAGAGAATGGGAACTGAGGTTGAATGGAAACATTCATAACAAATGCTAAGTTCTTAAACTTGAACTATTTACAGCTACAACAGACAGACTTGGAAGATGTAGCTGAAGAAAGGATGTAAGCAAATTCCATTGTCTGACCCTGGGTGGACAGTACCTCTAATGTGTATAATAACATATTTTTGGCTCTGAACATGTGAAATATGATGAGTTTACCACTTCACCCTATGCACACCTCTTGAAATACCCAAAGTATGACTACAGAGAATGGCGAACCCCAGATCTATGTATACTGTCTGCAACAAATTCCTTTTTTGTCTTTGCTGTGTTTGAACAAATCTCTGCTGGTTTTTCAGTGGAGAGATGCTGCGAAGCTTCTAAACAAATACACTAGGGGTACACCCACATGGTTATGCTGACACCCGATTCTGCAGCCTTGTCCCTCATGCACTGTAATGTGCAGCTCAAACATGCACTTTCTCTGGTGTGGTTTCAGCTGCTGTTTCCAGATCTTTGCCTCCTATTAGATGATGCCTTAAGGTTGTTTTATTGCCCCTCTTGTCTGGGTCTAGTGTATGAGTCAGGAAGGCAAACTGAAGCTTTAATCAGGATCAGCTAAAATAAAAGAATGGAAAAGCAGCTGCTGGAGTTCAAATAACTTGGGAAATATCAGTCTCACCACATTGCATAGCTTGTGTGTGATTCACACTGTGACTGTGCTCATTAGACTAGCCCATGAACCACCCTTCAAGAAGGCCATGAAGTAATACTGTTTGGTGTCTTGGTTCTGAACCCTAAACACAGGAAAATATAATGCTTCTGGCAAGCCTAAAGGCTAAACATGGCAACAAGCAAAGAGGCAGCTTCAGCTTCAATGAGTTGCCTTTTGAGGATGTACTGCCAGTAGTATTCTGTTATCATGGCTCATGATGGCAGCAGTACATCTGACCTGCTGTTTTGTATGGGCCCAGAAGGATCACAGAATCACAGAATGTCAGGGGCCTTGAAAGATCAAGGATGGATTGTATCTTTAATAGACAGCATGTTCCTGCTTGTAAGAAAAACCCCACAAAAAAGCCAAGTAACCTAAACTCTGAGCCTGTGCACAATATAAATGATTTTACATAATTTGATTCTATTTAGCAAGGGAGGGGGAAGGGAAAGAACTAATATTTAGGAAGAGTAGTTGTGGGAAAAATGTAAAAGGATGAAATGAGGTAAGGAATGACTAATTTTCTGTCAATTACTTAATTGTCTGTATTCTATGCTATCCATCATTATCCATATTAATTAAGAGTTTCTAGTAAAAGAAAAAAAAATCCAGATGGTTGTACTGGCTTGTGGTTAAGAAACTATCTTAAGACACAAGGACCTGGGATCAGTTCCATGTTCAATTGAAGACTGTGGGTGCTACCCAGTATGTTTAAATTTATGGTTTCAAATCTCTTTGTCAGAGAGCAAGTGGGGGAGGTTATATTCCCCAAGCCTAAGACCAAGGTCTGTTTGAGATCTCTAGAGGTGACGTGGCCCATGGTAAACTTTACTGGCAAAGACAGGTGAGGACAGAGGATGCCAGATGCCTTAACAGTTCAGAAACATTGAACAAAGAAAACTGGAACAGATCTTTTAAACAAAACCACATTATTTGCAGGAGCACTCTGGTGGCAAAATGTGCATTACACAGCCTGCCTTCAGAAACGCTCTCCTGTTGTAGACAACTCTAAGTCTCTGTACCTAGATATAATTAAGAAATGAATTTGCCTTTTAAAGGAAGGGCTGAGGCTTGACCAGCAAGTAGGTCCACTAAGAACAACAAAGACTCAAGACAGATTTTTTGCATTAGAGAGAACACTTTATTATTTCTCTGACTTACATTCTTTGCTTTCTTTGGAGTCGTGCTGAAATGTTTTTGATTGCACACAAGTCGGAGATCGGTTATAATAAGGTGTGTCATTGTTCCTTATCTCTGTTTATAGCTTTCAGTTATTGCCAGATCTGATACACTTTTTTTGTGACTTCTGAACACTGTTTTGACTTTAAAGGGACATGATCATAGAAGCATTTAGGCTGGAAAAGACCTCTAAGTTCATTGAAATAACTCAAAAAGTTTGCATCCCCTTCTTAAGGACATCTTACTCCAAGACAGACATGTTAAGAAGGGCATTTTACATTGTCCAGTATTGTGTGTGTGTGTGTGGGTGTTTGCTTGTGTTTTTGTTTTTTTTTCACATCCCATGTGAGTTCCATCAAAATAAACCAGTGCTTGAGTATTTCTAAATGTCTCCTTCCTCATCTTTAATATGCAGTTGCTCCTTCCCCTGCTACTCTGTATTCCACACTCTTTGTACATTCATTTTTGCCTGCCTGCTGCTTTTTGGGCAGTAAAATTAGACTTGTCTAGGTTTCCTGGTGTTTATTTCCTGATGGCACATGCAGTGTTACGTGGGTTAACAAGTTAGAGGAAAAAGTTTGGGTTTAATTGTCTGTTTTTTTATTTTTAAAAATTATAAAAACAAATTTCTCGACATGCAGTGCTTTAAGTTACCTTCCCCTGTGTTGTTTTTGGACCTGGAGTATTTTCAAAATAATCTCTTTTTAAAAAAAAAAGTATTTTTAAAACCTCTTACTGGAATGCATTTGATGTGAGTTACTCCAAGCAAATGCAAAGCACTCTCAGACATCTATGAAAATGATCTGTGATGGGAGAGCAGGGTTGTTTGCTTACCTTCTCAGGACACATTCTGTTCTGCATGCACCTGTGGGAGTTTCTGAGCATTCTATGAGAACTGTGTGCACCTACTAGCATAAATACAGCTCCCTGATATCCAGACATATGTTTGGACAGAGTGCAATGTCACAATCTGCTGGTTGTAAGATTCTGGTAGGAGCTAGACCTTTGGCCAGAAGCGCTGAAATGAAGAGGCCTGAAAATCTCCTCTGTCAAGTCATAGAATCATAGAATCAGTCAGGGTTGGAAGGGACCACAAGGATCATCCAGTTCCAACCCCCCTGCCATGGGCAGGGACACCCTACCCTAGATCAGGCTGCCCACAGCCTCCTCCAGCCTGGCCTTAAACACCTCCAGGGATGGGGCCTCAACCACCTCCCTGGGCAACCCATTCCAGGCTCTCACCACTCCCATGCTCAAGAACTTCCTCCTCACATCCAGTCTGAATCTCCCCACCTCCAGTTTTGCTCCATTCCCCCTAGTCCTGTCACTCCCTGAGAGCCTAAAAAGTCCCTCCCCAGCTTTTTTCTAGGTCCCCTTCAGATACTGGAAGGCCACAAGAAGGTCACCTGGGAACCTCCTCTTCTCCCTGCTTGAAGGATTATGCATCCCTCTCTGGATAACAGTTCAGCATGGGGCTACAGGGCTGTCTTTGTTCATATGAGATGGCTTGTAAGTACATATGCCAAAGCCTTGGTTGTCACAAATGTAGCTTAGCTCCCCTGATTTCAGAACAGTAATGCCAGACCACGTCAGCTGATAATCCAATCCACAAAGTTTTATGCATTTATGTATGAATTTCCTATTGGTTTAGTGGACAATTTCACTATTGGTTTGTTGAGACAAATCTTGCTTACTAAAAGTATCAGATGGGTTCTTTTAGTGGTTCTTTTTCCTCTTCAAAGATCACATAACGGGAACAGCCTTTAGGAGTTTAGGAATTTTTCTCCTTCTGTTACCTATTTCCACATGTGCAAGCACAGTCCTTTAGAATTGCTGTAGGGAGGACGATTACTTCAAGAATATGAAGCAGGATCATGCGAATTCCTTAAGCAGCATGGAGCCTAATTTCTCGTGTGTTTATCTATTACAAAATAAAGGCAAGACTCTACTCCCTTTACTGGATACAGATTATCTTCAGAAACATTCTGAAAATGCAATCGTCCTAAAATAATCCCTGAATTACCAGTGAATATCTCTGCCATCAACTAGCAAAGAACAATGGGTCCAAGTCTAGCCCAAGCATGTGAAACATTGGTTCTGGTTAAAACCCTTTCTGGACAGTTACAAATTCCAACAGCCAAGTGAGGAAGGGTGAGAGGAGGACAACTGTAAAATCAGTTTTGTTGCTTGCTGTTGAAATCCGAGAGGAAACAGGCTGAAGAACCAGTGAGCCTTTGAATACAAACTATACAAAAACAGTAATTTTAACTTCACTTGTGTTTTTATAATGCAGGTAGTGAAACAGCTTCTTGTGTATAGTCAGCATCTGGAGAGTCTTATTTAGCATGTGGGAAGAAAAAGGGTGAAAATGTACTATGTCCTGAGCTGTGCACTTGATGCTTACCCACTGTAGAAAACTATTTGTATAAAACAGTCTGAAAATAATCTGCTGGCAATTCAGCATTTCCAGCTTCTCTGTATAAATGCCTGTTAGACTAAAGGCAGTCATCTGAAGCTCTGGCTAGTGGTAAACCTGGATGAAGCTTCACCTGGGACATTCCAAAGCCATCTTTGGTTACTCTCTCATTGCTATGTACAGTGACAACAAGGCGATTAGGATTAAAATCACAAAACAGCTACCCTCTAGTCACTCGAGTCTTATAAAAAAACAGGGTGTGTTTTTTTCTGAGATACTTCCTGGTTCATGATGGCAACACCAACTGTGTGAAGACAACTGCATTAGGCAATGCCTGCTCTTCAGCGGTGGTATGCTCCGACTCAGTCTTTTAGTGAGTTATAGGCTTTTGTGGTTCGGGTATTGACGAAATCCGCCTTCTTAAAGTCAGCCTTTGGAATGAAAGAAAAGGAATAATTCATTATCTTCTGTGCCTGTTCTGCAAGGAAAAGTGAGCCCAGCTCCCTAAAAGCAGCTGGAGCCATGGTAAAGGTCTAGGCAGAGTCCTCCACGGTCAATGGAGACAAAACAGGCATCTCCCAAGAGCGACTCCTTGCAGTCTAAGATGGGTGAGAGAAATCACTGGAGATGCTTAACTCTCTCCACTGACTGCATGGGGAGCTTATTCTTCTAGCTCAGCTCTACAGACTCCTAACTCCTAGGTGACTAATGTCAGCTGAGATTAACCCTACCTGAACAAAGATTAAAGGGCAATGCCCAAATGACTCAGGAGTTTATTACTCTCCTTTGATTAAATGATTTCTGTTGCTTATTAGACAGACTTGTCAAACGTATCTAGGCAGGAGGTGGCCTGCAATTTTCAGTGCTGTACTTGGTATCTCTAGGAGATCTGATCTGCACAGGAACAGTGAGAAGCCTTCATTTTCTGAAACTCAGATCTGAGAAGTGTGTCCAAAGTACCAACGACTTCAGAAAGTTCCTGGCTTGACTGTACAGCAATGTCCGTATGGCATGAAGGTAGTTGTTAAAAAAAGAAACAACAAAACTCAGAGTTTCTGAGTACAACACCCTTATTCTTTGATGCAGGTTTATGGATCGTGGGGCAGTTTACTGCTGAGTGCGATGCAGGATACTACAATACTAAGTAACTTTTTTTGGAACAAATAAAAACAATCTAGATGAATGAAAAAGCTTACTAATAAAATACTAGAGGATAGAGCTTGATAAAAAAGAATAGTTCTAGGCTATAGGGAATTTTAGGTAACAGAAATTCTGAACAGGGAGAAAACAAGGTATGAAAACAGTCTGAAATGCAGGTTGGAGGTAGACAGGTTAAAGTCAGCCCAGATGTGTGTTTAAAAAGAAGTAACAGATCTACAAAAAGACAGAAAAAAACTATTGTGTTGGCTGATTCATGTTGGTCATTTTGCCCGTGGCAGTAAATGTTTGCCAACACCTTTCACAGGCCCTAGCTTTTTGTCTGAATGTAACTAACACCTGGGCTCCCAGACCATACAAACAATAAGCAGAACAAAACTGCTCTGATTTTAAAGCAGGAAGCAGCCTCGCCCTGTCATTGTTTTTGCTGGCAGCTTAGGCTCTCTGTGTCAGGCTGTTTCAGTCAGTGGTGGATGGATGCCTACTGCGCATCACTTCTCAGCAGCTGACACTTCTGGCAGGCAGCAGCAGTATTTTTCAAAGACTTTGCCAGTGGATATAAAACCACAGGGTGAGAGAACAGGAACACTGAACACATAGATGAGCAAAAATTAAAGGACACAGATTATTTGTGCAGGATTATGTACAAGTTAACAGAAACACCAAATTCAGAGACCACTCGAAATTCTATCACAGGTTGTTTCTCAACAATGCAGAAGTGCTAAGGGCCTCAGAGTGAGTCTAAAGAACCCCACAAGTTCTAGCTCTTAAAGTACAGATTACATTGCTTGCTCTAACCTAGATCTTACCTTTTTGTAAGCGTTGTGGAGATCAGTATGGGACCACAAGGAGTAGAGGAGGACTGAAGCAGCCCTACTAGCCTTGCTGAGCATGTTACTGCAATTAAGCAAAAAAACACATTTAAATTCCCACTTCATAATCACCCTGCATGTCCAGACTTCAGCAAACATAACCTTGTAGCATTTTTTTCTGCCCCTTCCTCCTCCTAAAAGCTGTTTTACTGCACTTTGGGTGTTCTAGCATGTTTCATACCGTCCTGAATACTAAAACAAATGGAACATGCTTCCTTGTTTCCCTTATTCTTCAAAATTAAGGAAAAAAAATCAGTATTTCACAGCCTTCATCTTAGAGCAGCTGTTATATTACTCACTTTGAATTGAGGAAAATACACCTCAGTGTAACAAGCATTTGAAAGGATCTTTCTCACAGGTATAAACTCTAGTTACTTAAATAAGGTTTAAACTATTCAGGGCCTCATGAGGCCTTCTTTACTGAGATGAATTTCCTCTTTCATTTTGTAAAAACGAAGGCAGGCAAACACAATAATTATTCATAAAGCATTAATTCTCTTTTGAGTTGTATGTGATTACATACTGAAGAATGATTAAAGGGATTTCTAATTCTATTCTCTAAAATGCCACTTATCTAACAGTTCTGCTAGTCCTATAAAAGGTACACCCAAAATTACTGCTAGAGATTATCAGTGCTGTGTTACAAGGAATCAGAGACAAAGTTTTTGGAGACACATAAGATATAGTAGTCAGCCACTACATAGGTATCTCAGATCATGCTGTGCAGTTACCTTCTGAGGAGTTATTTTAAATGCTGTCAAATTTAACTGTAGATGGAACAAGTGTTAGAAGAGATTTTTCTGTGTTTCTCAGCATCTGCAATTCTGTTCACATCACAGCCACTTGTTTAAGATGTCCTGTACCTTGAAATGCTGTTTTCCCTGCTCTAAGCAGCAGAGGTTTCAGTTCCCTTTATTGTGGGGGCAAGGAGAAGGGATGGAGGAAGACTTCTCAGGTGTCTTACCTGTCATTCATGCTGATGGCAATAATCTTCGGTAGGCCATCGGCACTCAGAAGAAGTCGTGCATTATGGGAACTGCTCTGTGTCAAATTGTACAAGGTGTAGCAGATGGATGCTGTGATTTCACAGACAATATCAGACCCTGGGACAGACTCAGGAAGTACTGAGACCAAATCAGGCAAAACTTCTCTAGCTACAAGATGGAAGAGAGAGACAGGCAGTTCCATTACTAACAGGTGCAGATTTAGCTAGTGGTCCTACAAGACCTTATTCCTCTTATTATCGTCTGTCAGGGTGCTGTGTGCTCCCTCAGCAGAGGCATGGTTACAGATATGCTTTACATCTCCATAAGTGAGGTTGGCACTAAATCAGACAGTATGTATCTTGCCATATATCCAATACAGTGCAGTGAGGTTACCAGCCCTAGGCTAGCAGCAGGCTGCCACTTCCCTGTGCATCCTATAGGTAATCATGGGTATAATGACACATGGCAAACTGAGAAAGGGTGACCAGACCACAACTGTTAGTGCTGCACTTGTCAATAGTTCACTATAAGGGGATGCACACACTCGATTTTGTGAGCCACTGTGCAAGGTATTTATTTAAAAAGAATGTCATATTCTAAAGTCCATCCCTACTTGGGAAACATATAGTTTTGATCACAGTGGATGTGAGCTTACCAGCCAACCAAACAGCTCCGAACACCAGCTTAATACACTGAAATCTGTGCTGTGTGTACCAGAGCTGACAGAAAATTACTGAAGTCAGCAAGAGCTCACAGAGATGTTTCCACTATAAGTAGTAGTACTGAGCAACAGTTTGTGATTGCTCAGAAAGGGTTACGTAGCTGTGTCAACGTGGCAGTCAACACTTACCTTCCTTTACCCTATCTCAGTCAAGAAGTAAAACTCCCTCTCCAAACTGTGCAGGTTTTACTTAGTTATGTGTTTTTTGAAAGTAACATCAAGGGAAGTATCTGATGAGGAGTATCCATTTCAGAGAAAACTAGAGGTTACAGTGTTTCTTAGGCAAAACTCTTTATTTTCAACCTTGTACAATGACTGCACGTATCTGAACTAAAAATCTCCTAAAGCCACGTACAAGCTTTTTTCCCTATTATATATTTTTTTTTTTTTACAGAAAGACATTTTAAAGAGAGCAGAGAGAGGAAGTCTTTGCTCACCTATATCACTCTGCAGAGAGGTGTTGCGAGACAGGTTCCTGAGCAGTGAGACAGCTGTCTTCTTGACTGTCAGGTGGCTTGCATGCAGCATAGCTCGAATACCTGGAAGGCCATTTGCCTTCTGAACAACAGTCCGGGCCACTGCAAACGGCATCTGTTATGAGGCATGTGACAATAGTGTGTCACTTCCATGAATGTGTCTTGGCTTATTAAAAAACCCAACTGCATCAGATTCTCTACACCAATTTATGCATGATTAAAATAAATCCAGAGCTACATATGAGGTGCAACAGAAAAGGAATGAGATAAAAAAGAAATTTTCAGCTCTCTTCCACATGCTCCTTGGTCAGCTCTTCAGACAGAGGTCATGAGCTGCCTTCTTCATGGATTGTGTTCCACAAAACCTCTTTTCTGGTGCTTTTAATGTCTATTCACCCTTCACTGTGTGATGAATTAGCAACTTTTGCACATGGAGGTATATGCAGAGTGAGAAGGAGCAGTCACTGTATTTGCCAAGCAAGAAATAGCTGAAATGCTGGTAATGACTTTTTTCAACTTCCTTGATCAATTCTGTGAAACAGTGACTCATCAGTGATTATTTGAGCTCAGTGTGGTAGGTGTGTTTCATTGCAGTCCTAGACTCCACACATTAATGTAGAATCACACAATCAACCAGGTTGGAAGAGACCTCCAAGCTCATCTAGCCCAACCTAGCACCCAGCCCTAGCCAATCAACCAGACCATGGCACTAAGTGCCCCGCCCCATCCAGGCTTTGCTTCAACACCTCCAGGGATGGGGACTCCACCACCTCCCTGGGCAGCCCATTCCAATGCCAATCACGCACTCTGTCAAGAACTTCCTCCTAACATCCAGCCTAGACCTCCCCTGGCACAACTCGAGACTGTGTCCCCTCGTTCTGTTGCTGGTTGCCTGGGAGAAGAGTCCAACCCCCACATGGCTGCAACCTCCTTTCAGGTAGTTGTAGACAGCAATGAAGAACTAAATTAAGAACTAAACAACAAGAAAAAGAAAGAAGGTGACTTACTGGTCCAGTGCCTGCTGTGAGGTTCTGAAGAGCTCCCAGGGATGCTTCCTGGGTATAGTTTCTGGTACTCTTTGCTATTAAGGAGAGATATATCCTAATCAGTGTGGAATGCCAGAGCGATTCAACACCTCTTGGACTGCTCTTTTCCTCAGGTAGTGGAATGTCCTGTTGCTTCTAAACGTGTAAACAGATCAAGCCTTTAGAAACAGTGACCTTATACAATTTTACACATCACAAGCTAAACTAGCCTTGCGGTAAGTTTCTATAGTCACATTATTTGCAGAGTGTCAAGGTGTGAACTCAAATGACATGTAAAATGTCAGTATTTAATTATACCAGCCACTCCATCCAAAAAGAGGAGATAGGTATAGGGAAGCTGTTTTTCATCCCTTGCAACTGACACTAGATGCTGAGGATGAGAAGGAACATAAATGGACAGCTAGAGTTATATGTGGATGGAACAGGAGAAGGCAGGACAGACTCTAGCAAAGTCAATAGATGGAGAAGGGTTATCAATCCTGTTCTTTTATTTTTACACTCCTCTAATACCAGTTTTCCCTTCAACAATTACCAGTTGTGATCTGTACCACAATGCATCCAAATAGAAGGTCCTGAGATATCCCAAAACCCAGAAAATCATGGAAGTGGCAATCACCTTGTGCCAGTTTCACTGATGAAACTATCACAATGTCCAACTCAGTGGCAGGGCATTTGCACAGCTGCCATACATGGCACAGATACTACTCAAATCCATCAGAGGGGATGAAACCAAGTGGCAGTATTTCTCAACTAATTAAACAGTTAACTGCTATGTCATTTTCAGCAGCAGCAGCTGGACAAGACAATGAGTGTTGAGAAAGGCTATCACTAAATTTGCATTATCAGGGCAAATGAATGCCACACTATCAGATACATTAGTAGCAGATTAGGCACACTGCAGCCTTATTCTCCAGATGTTGCTACAACTACAACTACAACACAATGAGAGGTACCTAAATGTGCTTTACCTCTTTCACTTTTCTGCTTCGTGTTCCAAAACAGCCTGGTGTTTTATCATTGCTAGAAATATTTCTTCTTTGCATATATATGCTCTGGGCATAGCTCTCAGGGAGTTCTATCTCTAGCTGGTAGGAAAGGTTGTGAAGAATGCACACACAGTTCTCTGTGGCCTAAAACAAGAAAAGAGTTGAGATCTTGAAAGCTTTGGCATAGGTTGAAGGGACATGTATAAACCTGGGAAGAGCTTTCAGTTTTGGATCTTCAGCAACTAACTGCAGAGCTTCTAATGATTTACAGAAGAACTAGTGTTTGTGCCAGTAATCCACAAGACTGCATTTACACTGAAAAACTAAACATGCCCTGGGATGTTCCTGAACACCGAGGCCAACTGGCACACAGGGCTTGCATTTGGAGCAGGCTGCATCCCTATGGGAAATGGGCCTGGGACATTATAATTCCTCAGTTATGCTGGGGAATTGTTTGGGCGAGTGCTGTTTGGCACAGATCAGAAAAGTGCCAAGGAATGTTTAAGAGCTTAAGAGTAAAGACAATCATTTACACACCTTGCTGTAGTGTCAGCAAAAGCAAAGCTTTGTTATCTTTCCATAGGAGGAAGTGCTTTTCACAGAATCACAGAATTGTCAGGGTTGGAAATGACCTCAAAGGTCAGCCAGTTCCAAAGCCCCTGCCATAGGCAGGGACCTCTCACACTAGATCAGGTTGCTCAGAGCCTCATCCAGCCTGGCCTTAAAAATCTCAAGGGATGGGGCCTCCCCCACTGCCCTGGGCAACCTGTTCCAGTGTCTCACCACCCCTATGGTGAAGAACTTTTTCCTAACATCCAATCTGAATTTACCCGCTTCCACTTCTGCCAGTTTTTCTGTGGTAGAATGCTTTTCTACATTAGAGGTGCCCTTCTGGGCATGTCTAAGGTCAGGTCCACAATTCCTGAATGATGAGTCTAGTGGAAAATAGCTTTATTACCAGTTCTTTTTTGAAAGTGAAAAAAAAAAAAAAGAGTAGTTTTAAGACAAAATGCAGCAGGGAGTTTTTGGCACGAGTGTCAAGGGAAGCTAATGGCACTAAATATGGGGAGATGGAGAAGCTCAAGTAACTAATCCTACAACAGAGCTATAAAGGTGAAGCTGTTGCCACCACACAGCACAAGTTGTAGCAGGTATGCTAGAAGTGCCTCGTGGGCTGTGGCTAACTACTCCTAAGTGGTGGCTGCTCTTCTCACCTAACTTCACCCAGAGACAAGACAAAAATCTAGTCTATGAAATGCTCTGGGTTCATCTGCAATCAATGGTGGGGGGAAGAAAATGTGAGGAACTGGTTTTTGGAGATGCCCATGTCCATGTAGTTGCTGTGATTTAAGGAGCAAGTGTAACTGCTATAAACTGCAGAAAAAAATAATCCCATTCTAAATGATGCAAGCTCCTCAATTACACTGACACCCAAAGGGATTTAAATTATTCATTTCCTAAGGGATGTATATAGCACTAAATGTACAGGAGGGTAACCTGATTAATTTTTCAAGCTTCTAATGAGTTAGCTGTCTGAGACAACTAAGAAGGTATAATCTCAATCTTCAGGCAGGGTCTCTGAAAACTGTGGCTTTCTGTCACTTTATAAAAAAAGACAGAACTTTTTAGCTTTGGTGACTCTGATAATGTTTTTCCTGCTGCTCAGGTATATTATTCTTTTATATTGCATAAAAAACCCGACTTTGCAGAGCTTCTTGCTGGACTTTTATCTCTGGCAGCAGCTGTAAAAGCCCTGGAAATAAGTGTAAGTTTGGGAGTTGCATCACAATTGTTTCTGAACATGAGTTTCAAAACAAAAACAGTTCTCTTTGCAATTTCCCCTAAGAAAAGATCTTTCATCTCAAAGAATACCTTGTCATTAGGCTCATGGTCTGCAATAGCTCCTTGAATATAATACACAAGAGAATCGATCAAGCCGACACATTCTCTCATCTTTTTTCTTCCTTCTGGGCCAGCAGAGCTCATATTTCTGTGCAGGAAGGAAAAAGTTGGTGAGATTTAGTTGTGGCCCTCTGACAAACTTTTTCCAGCTAAATCTTAACAATACTGAAGTTAAGGTTGACTGCTTCCTTTTTTTTTCAGTGCTGTAAGATAATCTGAGCCTCTACTAAGAAAAATTTCCCAGACACAACCAAATACTCAAAAAACTCCACACTTTTGTGTTTGGCTGGATAAGGTAAGACATGACCCAGATCTCAAAGCTGAAGATTTTAAACCCTTTTAAAACAGTCAAACAAATTATATTCCTCCCCCCTCTCCCCACCTTTCTATGTTACTTATGTTTTTAGTATTTAGGACAGTAGTTACATAAAAAAAAAAAAAATCCAAGAAAATATACTAATAAAAGTTTCCATGCATACAAATCATAGAATCATAGAATGGTAAGGTTGGAAGGGACCTCAAAGATCATCCAGTTCCAACCCCTTGCCATAGGCAGGGACACCCCCCACTAGTACAGGTCACTCAAGGCCTTGTCCAACCTGGCCTTGAACACCTCCAGGGAGGGAGCAGCCACAACCTCCCTGGGCAACCTAAATGTCTTTAGCACTTAACTTACACCAAACCAGTTCTTGAGCTAAGAAGATCCATCAACATACACACAGCCTGAGAGTTTTAGGAACATTTTACATTAACAAGCTAAATAACTGACGTCAGTTATGCAGCCAAATTCACATGGCAATCCATGTGTTGGTGGGAATGCTCTGAGGGGTGCTGGCAGGCAGGCAGGAGGGGATGTGAATGCAGCCGAGCTGATAGCAGCTGCCTGGTCCCAGCACAGGGTGAGAGTCTGAGAAGAAGAATTGTGATGCAGCTGCCACTGGCAGCACTGCCAGAGCAGCAGCGTAACACAAGGAAGAAAGCCACTGTACTCAGGTGACTGCCAGCTTCCCAGAGACACTGCTGGCATCTAAGCAGAAAAGACTGAAGTCACTAGAAGTCACTCAGAGTGAAATGCCTCTTGTGATGCCTTCTGCTGTTCTACCACAGTGTCTCAGACATGCTCTGCGCAGTTTCTGCATCCCCTGTACCAAAGGAAGACACTCTTTGCCTTGCTTTTCAAGTAACATTTTCTCTGCTTTGTGGTAACCCGAAAATTAATTACAAAAGTGATTCAAAAACTCTTGAAAAGACAAACACACACTTCCTGCTTGAAGTCTGGCTCTAAAGAAGCTACTGATTTCCAGGGAAGTAACAACACTTACAGTTTTGGGGTGTAATTATTTTTTCAACTGAACAAACTCTGAATGATGGAATTCTGGAATTATAAACATAGGCATCATTATTTTGGACTCCTGCAGCTCTGCTGGCCATGCAGTATCACATTCCAGCTCCTCTGTTGAAATAACATTGAATATAACCCAATCTTAGCATTCATCACAAACAGAGAGGGGCATGTTCCTTCACGTAGTTTCAGGGTGTTTATTTTGCACTCTTACTTTACCAACTGGAAATTACAGTGGTTTAAAATGTTATTAACGACAAAGACAGTGAGGTACAGCTTTAAACTTTCCTGTAGCTTGTGACTGTAAAATTCATATAGCATTTCTACAGCCAATGCAGTTCTGTTCATTTCCCCTGGGAAATACATATCCATATTAAACACTAATGCACTGTAATGACAGTTTTACCTTAGGTCATGCTGTTAACAATATCCCTGTTCATGAGTTCACTCCCTCATGAAATTATATACCAAAGAATCAATATCTGGATTCCTCAACATGATCTACTATAGACATCACTTTGGAATTTAATTTCACCTATATATGTCACACTCTCATATGTTTATGGTTATGCTGACAGAAACTTACATGTTACAGTCTTTCAAGCACATAGCAGAAATAGTTTCTGAGGCACACAGACTAAAAATACTATTAAAAGATAAGTGCGGAATTTCCCTTGCCAAAGACACTTCAGCTGATAGAGCATTCCATTATTTCATTTGGTCACAGTACATTATTCTAAAAATCCTTGAACTTTTGACAACTAGGATCATGCTGAATGGCTGTGCAAAGGGAGGCCATCACCTGGTCTTGCTGTCTAGCATGAACATGGTGGGGTACATAGCTTTATAGGTCAGAAGGAAGAGAATAACCTGGACTAGAGGCCCTGTCCCGTTCTGCAAAGGCAATAAATTACTGAATATCATGAGCCGATGCTCTACTGTTCATAGAATCATAGAAGCACACATCTTAGCTTCCCAAGATTTGACAACTGGTAGGCTTCCCTCTCAGTTCAGGAGTAGGACTCTCTTGCATCATAGAATCATAGAATGGTAAGGTTGGAAGGGACCTCAAAGATCATCCAGTTCCAACCCCCTGCCACAGGCAGGGACACCTCCCACTAGTACAGGTCACTCAAGGCCTCGTCCAACCTGGCCTTGAACCCCTCCAGGGAGGGAGCAGCCACAACCTCCCTGGACAACCTGTGCCAGTGTCTCACCACCCTCACTGCAAACAACTTCCTCCTAACGTCCAGTTTCAATCTCCCCTCTGCCACTTCAAACCCATTGCTTCTTGTCCTGTCATTACAAGACCTTGTCAATAGTCCCTCCCCAGCCTTCCTCTAGCCCCCTTCAGATACTGGAAGGCTGCTATAAGGTCTCCTGGAAGCCTTCTCTTCTCCAGGCTGCAGAGCCCCAAGTCTCTCAGCCTGTCCTCATAGCAGAGCTGCTGCAGCCCTCTAACATATTCATGGCCTCCTGTGGACCTGCTCCAACACTTCAATGTCTTTCCTGTGCTGGGAGCTCCAGAACTGCACACAGTATTCCAGATGAGGTCTGAGGAGAGCAGAGCAAAGGGGCAGAATCCCCTCCCTTGCCCTGCTGCCCACACTGCTCTTACTGCAGCCCAGCACACAGTTGCTGTCTGGGTTGCACTCACACTGCAGCCTCATGTTGAGCTTTTCATCACCCCAGACCCCCAGGTCCTTTTCCTCAGGGCTGCTCTCAGCCATTCACCACCCAGCCTCTATTTGTGCTTGCGATTGTGCTTACTCAGGTGCAGGACCTTACACTTGACCTTGTAGTGAAGCTCCTAAAAGCCTTGAAATACTTAATGCTTGGGCAACTGCCAGGGTTGGGCTGGTCCCATCCTGTGTCCTGTGGCAACTCACCTGATGAGACTTCAGGGCTGCCCAGAAATCTTCATGCCTGCTGTATTTAATCTGAAGCACACTGAGAAAAATACATCCATGGAAAAAAGAATCTGCTGGTGTCAAGATCAAGAGTCTACTCATAGAAAAAACCAGTTCTGCTACCCAGTTAATGATGTCTGTACCCTGCATTTGTATTCAATAGTTTGGAGAATGCAGCATGGGGAGAACACAGCCTTAGGGAGATTGCTGCTTGTAGGGATGCTCTCCTTTAAGTGACTCAGAACTTGCACTTTTTCATCATTTTATTAAAAATCCCTAATTTCTGCCAGGCTTAAAATATGGTAATTCTGGTGACATGCCCAAACTATACCAGATACTAATATGGGTGTGTCATGTCTATGTACATGCCTCATTTCTCACATCCCATATTTGCTGCCTCTGTTCTCAGTGTAAATTTTACCTGTAACTAAACCAGCCACTTACTCCTGTGGCACTTGTGGGGGATCAGCTAACTCCCTACCCAGAATATTCTTTTGATCCAGAGATGAGAGTTAAGTACAGAGAAATGTAACACAGTAAAATCAAGTGTGATCTGGAAAGAAATGGAATGATACCGTGTTCAGTTAGATTGCAAATGGCAACGAATTAAAGGGATACTCCCTTTAAGACAGCACTGAGTCACACACTGCCTGACTACGCTGGAAATACTTTTCGTACTGCTGTGAATGATCCTCATGACTGATAAGGACTAAGTCTGCTTTAAATGAGCAATTGCATGATAACAATTTCCTAAAGTAGTTCAGGAAATCCTATTCCTGTCATGCTTTAAACAATTAAAAAATGCAAGAGGGAACCAACTACCAGGCACCAAGCTGCAGGCTGCTTGCTGGAAATAATGACATTCCTTCAAGGAACTGGGGGAGCAGATAAACTGAAAAGGAGGCAAGAGAAGATAAGAATGGATGGCAATAAGCTTAAAGGAATGGTAATGTTAAGCAAGAAGCCATGGTGCAAAGATTTGTTATCATTGGTTACTCTACCTTTTGTCTTACAAGCTTCCATTATGAAATTGATCTGCTATTGCTCTAACACACACAGTTTTGGCTTCACTTCTCTACAGAGCAAATGGAAACAGTTCAGTGATACTACTTCTTCCATCTACAGGTTTCCACTGTCCTTTTGGGTCATTCTGTATTTCACTAAGAATTTAAAAGAGAGCTGGGACAGACAAAGCATGAAAAAGTAGCGTTACTTCTAGTTTATCATCTGGGGAACTAGGAACAGAGACGTTAGCTGACTTCTGGAGATGGCTATATAGGAAGTTTTGAAGAATTAGTATCAATAGGGCCACAGGATGCCTCAGTTGAAAAGCAATTAAACAGGACTCTCTAATGAAATACAGCACTTACAGCAACACTTAATTTGGCAGGAGGAAATATGATCACTAAACAGAAGTCTTGGAAAGTTCAGCATTGCAGAGCTTTTGGGAACAGGTATTTGAAGTAAAAATAAGACAAGATCATTATGTGCTTCCAAGACATAGTACAGCCTTCTCCCAAGCCTTCTTTTTAATGAAGGGAAGAGCCATGCCAGAAATTCTATTACGTATATAAATAAGATTCAAAAACATATATTTTGCATGCTGCTAGCATCTTACCTTAACAGACTGAAAGATGGGATATGGAGGAAGAGGCTAAGTATTTTGAGACTTCATTTGTATTAGAACTGGGAACAGAACTCTTATGTGTAGAACTTTTTCAGACCAAGAAAAAGTAACTACCTTTAAAATCCAACAAGACCTGACTGTGAAAGTCTGCAAACTCCTTTAGAGTGTTTAATACATCAATTTTGCATGTTCAGCTTGTTGTCAGGCAACCAGTGAGGTCTTCTGGTTTGTCTTACTTTGCCTCTTCAGAGCACAGTGCTTTTTATCATAGTTCAAGACTGAACAATGTCATTAATAATTTTAATGGCTAATGCAGAACTGTGTGATGTACACAGTTTCTTTCTATGATGTTAATTTTTGTGATCTGCAATTTCTGTAAAACTGTGTCAGAAGCAGACACAGTCTTTAAGAGAATATTTAAGATCCTTTAAATCTTTAAGAGAAATTTCAGATCTAGAGAATGGAATTAACAAATGCTTCTAATGTCAGGCTTCCTTGTCAGTGACTTCTTCAGGCAGCTGAGATTCAGGACTCTGCAATACTTCTGGCAATAACTGGTGAGCAGAATGGGAAAATTCTGGCCATTCACTTATTCCACTCTTAGTATCCTGGGTGCGAATTCACTTCTCCTCCTGAAATTCTGCTGAAGAGGATGAAGAGAGCTTTTATTTATTAGTAACTGCATGCCACAGCACATACACCCATGTCAGATGACAGTGCTAGATGTGGACTGTGAGTGTCCCTTTCAGTCGGGGTGTGCATGTAGATTTTATAAAGGTTTTGGCATTGTCCTGGAGCAGAGTACTGTACTACGCATAACAGATCACACTTCAAAGTACTACTTTTACCCCACAGTAGAAGCTGCAGGCTGTACACTTTATCACTGTGTGCACCAAAGAGTTAGTGTTACAAAAAACTAATTACAAATTTATATTCTACCAAACATATATTCTTTAAATACCTTCATTAGTAATATCATTATCTCAGTGGGTTAAGTTTTTCACTTTTTGGAGTGCTCTTCTTTCCAGTATTTCTTTGTGCAGAGATTTGTTATTGTGTTTTTTTTTTTTTTTGTTGTTGTTTTTGTTTTTGTTTTTTGTTTTTTTGTGGTGGTTTTTTTTTTTTTGGTTGGTTGGTTTTTATTTAACACATAAAGAAGGAATACTTCTAGAGACCTAATTTGGGAGGTGTGCTAATTTCCAATAAGGAGACACAAAGNGCTAGAAAATATTTTGGCAATCCTGTAGATCAACTTGACCTGTGAATTTTCAAGCCCTTCTTGTTCCAATTATAATTTTCAGAGTTCAAGCTTTTAAAAACGAGGAGGACTAGAATATGGACATTGTATTTTTAAAATAGGTAAGCTATTCTTAAGCATCTAGGCAAGGCCAGTTTGAGAGACTTTGCACTGAGGCTACAGAGCTAGCTGCAGCTCAAGAACAGCCCCACTCACTTTCTGTACAGAGTTAAGTATGTTTGGAATTGACTTTTATTTAATTTAAAACAACTCACTACTCTCATGCCTTAGTTGTCACATACCAAGTCGTGTCAAGTTGCTGCAATTAGCTCAGAAGAAATGCCATGCTAAAACTGAGAATGATTCGATGTCCCTAGCAGTAGGACAGAGCAGTAGGACTCATTTGTTGGGAAGAGATGAGTCCAGAAATCCAAACACAGGAGAGGAGCAGGTCACTCCACCACAGACCATCACACCTAAGAGGCAGACTGGTTTCTATACAAATGTAGCTAGGGCTAATTAACATGAAAGAACACAAGTTGCTTCGTTTCACAGATAAGATAACACCCTCTAGCATTAGCCAGAAAGATTTTATTATGGGTAGTTAATGTTTCTCTGTATTCGCTCCTGAGCCATCAAAGTAAATATGAGGTAGATATTACTTAGACATGAAGTTAATTAGTAGCTAGTGAGGTGACATGAGTTCCTACAGAAAAAGGGTACTTTATCACTGAGTGTTTTGTAGAGCTAACAATTCATTTGTCTTTTGAAACAAGTCACATGGTATTATCAGGTACTGTTTACACAGTAAAAATCCATGCAAAATAGATGCAACTCCCCTGCTTTAGGACATGTTAGCAAAGCACATATGTGGAAGGCAAAAAAACCTGGGCAGCTTCCCAGCCTCTAAAGTTCTTGTGCTTTACTAAGAAGACTTTAGAACTCAGGCTATGCATCTGTTCTCCTACATGGCTCCCTCATTATTTCAAACCATGTCCTTTCATGCATTTTAGTATATGTAAACAAAAGACCTGCATCTCTGACACTCATATTTGTACTTAATGTGCAATGACTTTGAATTCACATATATGAAGGGCCACAGTTTGATGGACTGTTATAGTTAAAGGTGTTTTTATTAAAGAAGTGAATTTTACAGTTCAGCAATTTACTGAGGCCTTTGGCATTTCTCTGTAATAGCTGCTACTGTGTTCATGAGGTTATTAGCTGATTGCTACAGTAAATATGCAGCTGCAAATCTGTTTGTCCACCCCATGGCTGTAGCCTGGCATTGGTTTACTTGAAGTTGTGCAAAAAGGTGGATAGGGCTTACTTTGCTTTAAAAAATGGCTTTTTCCTCATTTAGGTGATGTCATTTTCTAACTGGTTTAACTATAGATTATGATACCTCAAAGTAAGCATCTCTGGCAGCAGGACAAAATTGAACACTTCTCTGTGCTTCTAGGTACCATGCTTCATTTCCAAATCATTGAGTTAGATGAGAAGTGATTATGGCTTGAGATTAACTATATAGATTTATCCTAAGGTTCCTTGGAGATGCTACTGAGTGTAACTAATACTTGTGGTTTATATGCCAAGTATTAAAAGAGAGTGACCTGGCCACTGCTGATCATATTCTGCTTACTGCCCAAAGGACTGTTCCCATGCCTTATAAAGCTGGTAGGACTCAGCAGGTATTACTGCAGCTGAGAAAAAGTCACCCAGCACAAACAACAGAAAACACTGCGGTCCCATTAATACCTAATTGTGCTGTAAATTAAATTATTGCTCAGTCTCTTGGAAGAAAATTCTATGTATACAAGCACCTTAATTGTTCCACTGATGGACCTATAGCACCAGAACTAATCTTTCAAGTACTTGGTAGTCCAAATGGCACTTACAGAGCTACATAACAGTAAAGTGCAAAGGGTAGAAATTGTGAGAGAAAGCTGCCAACTTTGTGATTCTTATGGGAAATGCTAACACTCCCGGGTGTGTCTGAACCTCAGATTGCTCAAAGGAACTGCCCACAATGAATATCTACTGTAAACAGCATTAGCATTGCTTGAATGAAACATACTTGACAACAATTTTCTGTTGAGGCCACCCTGAAACAGTGATTACAGAAGACTACAGTTTCATTTACGTAGAAATCAAATTCTCTAAATGAAAGTATGTGATGATAAAATATCTTATGGCTACCTATAACTGTGTTTTGATTCAGCACAACCTAAAAATTGTGTTTCAAAGAAATAAAGTATTGCATAACTTGCCATAGCCTAGGTCTCCTCATGGTGCTGCACTGCTACTTTCAACAAACACAATCATCACTGTCCTGCCATTCAGAAGTATAGACATGCACTCAAGCTATGTGTAAGTCTTAATTATTCTGAGTTTGTAGAGTAGGTTTATTTTTATGTGACTCCAGTAGATAGTTGCCTCATGTTTCATAAACTTTAGAAATTAAAATGAAGCAGTAATTGTTTATTAAAAAAAGTATT
>VWYK01075617.1:32444-46796 GCA_013399775.1 Semnornis frantzii
AATGAAGCAGTAATTGTTTATCAAAAAAAGTATTAACAAAGTGGTTATAAATATATGAGCCAAAGAACTTCACATCCTATGAAAGTGCCACTCTTGTATTTGTACCAGCATATCATACAACTTTAGAGCTAGGCTTTAAAGCTCACCATCCACTAGAGCACTGGTCTCCCCAAGGGGTGCACAAGACAGTCCACTGTGGGGTGGGAATAAAATATTTTTGTATCATTAATAAACAAAATTTTTTAAAAGAAAGTTTATTTTAACTTAATCATAGAATCATAGAATGTCAGGAGCTGGAAAGGACTTTGAAAGATCATCTGGTCCAGCCCCCCTGCCAGAGCAGGATCACCTAGAGCAGATCACACTGGAGTGCATCCNCCTCATAAGGAAGATGTTCAACTCCCTTAATCATTTTTGTGGCTCTGCACTGGACTCTCTCAAGCACTTCCCTGTCCTTCTTGAGCTGGAAGGCCCAGAACTGGACACAGTACTCCAGATGAGGCCTCACTAGGGCAGAGTAGAGGGGAAGGAGAACCTCCCTCAACCTACTAACCACACCCCTTCTAATACACCCCAGAATGACATTGGCCTTCCTTGCCAGAAGAGCACACTGCTGGCTTGTGACCATCCTTCCATCCACCAGGACTCTCAAGTCCCTCTTCCCTTCACTGCTCTCCAGCAGGTCAATCCCCAACCCGTACTGATCCCTGGGATTGTTCTTTCCCAGATGCACAACTCTACACTTGCCCCTGGTGAACTTCATTAAATTCCTCCCTGCCCAACTCTCCAGCCTGTCTCAGTCTGTCTGAATGGCAGCACAACTCTCTGGTGTGGCAGCCACTCCACCAAATTTGCTGACAGTGCACTCCATGCCCTCATCCAGGTCATTAATGCATACTGGTCCCAGTACTGACCCCTGAGGAACTCCACTAGTTACAGGCCTCCAGCTAGACTGTCCCATTGACCACAACTCTCTGACTTCTTTCCTTTAACCAGTTCCCAATCCACCTCACTATTCCATCATCGATCAAAGGCTAATACTACACATCATACTAATAACTGTTAATTAATGAAGGGTCTCTGACTTCAGTACAATTATGCACTGCAACCAGGCCTCTGATTGCTATCTTCTGTTACAGATCTAGTCAGTCAAAGGAAGATAGAGATGACTTATAAAGAATGATGCTTCTGCTGAACTGAGCGTTACTTTTTCTGGTATCATATATATAAGGCATTTCAAAATATGATCTTTATGAAAACTCTTCTCTTGGAGCTATCAAAGTTCAAAGCAAGAAAGAAAAAATCATGCAGGCCTCTTTTATCATCATCATTATTGCTTTGGGTACCTGTTGACTGAATACTCACCTCAAGCATCCTGTAGCATTGTAGAAGATATCAGGGTCAGGTAAAGCACTTGACTTTGCATAATCTCGATCTGGCCAGCCCGAGTAAGGGATGAGTACAGCTTCAGTGAGCGTCTGTAGGGCTTCTCTAACCAACAGGTGCTTCAGCTGGTCATTGGACGACAAATTCCACAACAAACCTGCAATATCCAGAATAAAATCAGAGAGGCAAAGAGACTCCTTCACAGTTTGAAAGATGTGATCTCAAAACTCACCGAAGGTAATGAGTGAAGAAGCTTGCTTGGCACTTGTGTGCTGCTGGTTTAAGGCTACTTGGAATATTTTAATAGAGAACATTATATTACAGGCTGTGAAAGGAAACAATGGTGATGTCTACTCCACTCACAGGCTTGCTGAGATGTTTAGGAATAAGTACCCAAAACAAATGATAAGACAGTGTCTCGAGCTGGCAGTCAGTGTCTTGGGGCACAGCACAGCGTTTCGGGTGGTCTAGCTCTGGCTTCTCCTCTCTTCTGAGTAACTTCACTAACCCCTTTTCTTCTAATCCCCCCTGGCCAATCCTCAAAATTCTCCTTGCACATAAGTCAAACCTTGGGGTAAGGTATAGGGGTGAGGAGAAGGTGGAAGGGTGGTTGGGAGCCCCTCCTGGGGTCTTTGATTTCTGGGAGGGGTATTGTGTTTCTGTATTACCTTTAACTTGTATATTTCTGTAAATATCCCTGTATATAGTGTATACATCTGCTTGTATATTGTGCTGAGCTGTAAATAGAGCTTCATCTCTTAACTTCCAGCTGGCTGAGTTCTAGTCTGGGTCATTTTACAAAGTGTGGGGGGCTGGGGAACTCCCAAACCATCACGACTTGATATCCTGAAGAGGAGCAGAAATGGGTAATAAGAGTCTACCAGTCCTGAACTAAGGACATGGAAATTAGGTAAAAAAAGAGCCACTGTGTACTTAAAAGTCCAGTGTCAATATAGCCAGTCTAAGTCTGGCCAAGAAGCACAGCACTGCCCATCAGTGGCAATCACCTTCTCTGTTTCCAAAGCAACACAAGCTATACAGAGCTTCATCCACTCTGGACTCCTCGCAGGACTGGTTGCTCTTCCAAGTACCAAGACCAATGAGCAGGAGAATAAACTCACACACAAAAGAGGTAGATAGGAGGTAGAAAGAGTGAGTTTACAGATCTTTGGAAATCTTCTGGAAGACAAGAGATGCACAATACCAAGTTTCTATGGCACTTAGTGGCAGAATTCCTCATAGGAGGAAAAGCTGTTAAACACTGTTTGGACATTACTGTTCAGACATTTGTCACTGTATAAATCATGAAGTGTATCACACAACTTGCTTATTCAAAATCTCCAAAAAGTAACCCAAATCTCAACTGTAACTCAGATAATTGATTAGCTTTACTTATGTTCTATCCCAGCAGATGACAATTCTTTCTGAAGTACTCTTCCCCTGGAAAAAGACAAGTATTTCTGGTTTTCACTACAAAGACATTGATTGTTTCCCCAGTTTGCTGCTCTAAGTTTCACAGACCTCCTCCTCCAAACTCTGGCAGAGCATTAGTAAATGTTCCTTTCATCCACTCACAACAAAACAATGTTTTCTTTTGTATCTCCTTACACTTTGAATTTAATTTCAGGTATTGTGAGCAACAGTAAAATCAAAGCAAAAGCCAGAAACAGCCCAGTCCCTCTTCTGAGATCAGTTCTTCAGCCTCTGAATTAGAAGAGAAAAGGAAGATTGTACTTTCCTGAAGGATAAATAAGGCTTGTAAGAAACCAGATATTGCAGTCCCAAGCATATTGGTAAGGGAAGTAGGTTAAGACAGAACAGCACAAATACAAGGGCACAAAGACAGAGTCTCTTATTAAAAGGAACAAGTGTGGTTTGAATTATAGACATACCTAGAATAGAATTGCCAGCACAGAATTTGAGATGTTGCTCACACTGTAAGTTTTCCAATAAAAATCCTACCTTCACCCAAAGACACTGTCTCACTGTGCTCAGGATTCTTTAGTGGCACTCTGGGTGTAAATGAATTTGTTCACACTAGAAAATATCTTTAGGAGCGTGCTTTTATAGCTATGCTATAATGCATTCATAGGGGCATAGTTTTCCCTTAGTTATTGAGAAAATGGGTGGGGCCTCTTTTATGTTTGTATTTGTTTTAATGACAGTTCTATTTGTGCTGTAATCCTCCCTGCAGGAAAGATTTTCTTTCATTACCTAGATTTATACTGCATGATAACAAGATCAAAAGGTTAGATACTCCCTGGAGGCTGATCTGGTTTACCTTCAAAACTCTGGGGCTTTTTCATGCCATAGGGCATTTACTTTCAGTTCCTCAATACACTCTCGAAATAGCACAAAACACCATTCCTGTCTTGGCTCCTGTATTGTCTGAAATGACATCCTCTCCTACTATTCATTCCTTTCCCAAGGGATTTGCAAGAGCTTTGTATGCTGAATAAAGTGCAGGGTCTATGGTTCCTGTACTTCACTTGTATCAAGGATTTTATGAAGCCTGCAAATTCAGTCAATGTGATCTTGAGGAGGTCTCATTCCCCTTGACAAGAAATTTCACAGAGAAACTGGGTACCTATTTTCTAAACAGGGGTATGAGAATCATAGAATCAGTCAGGGTTGGAAGGGACCACAAGGATCATCTAGTTCCAGCTGCTCCACAGAAGCTTTTAAACCATTGTCAAAAACACAAAGGGGGTGTACTGGATTGGTGCTTTTTGTGTGCTCTTCTGGAAGGCACAGACTGGGAGGCAGGACACAACACTTGCTATAATCAGCATTTATCTCCATACACTTCCATTTCTTTCAGTCTTTTCATAGGATGATAAAAGACACACTGCATGGCAATGCTCAGACTGTATTACTCAGCCTAGGTCTTGAAAAACATAAAGGGCATTAATATATTCTTTGAGAATATCAGATATGATATGGCTTAGTATCAGGCAATTATTTCTATTAACATGGATAGTACTAATAAGCCACTGGGCTGTAAAAATAAGCTTCTATGCCTAAGATGTACTTATCTCATGGGCACAAGTATTAGATCTTATTTCTGACAGATAATGAAGTATGGTATGAGAAAATTTCTCTGTCTCAGAGTTTTACCTTCTTTTTCTCCATCAATCTTCTTATCTTTCTGTGTGGTACTTTGGTACCACACTTCCTACACAGCAGTAGAAAACAAAAAGCTCTGCCGAGCTTGGACATCTTTATAAACAAATCTCACGTGCTTTCAATCCTTGTCCAGGAGTCTTTTCAATAGAATTCTGTGTAGTGTTACCAGATACCAAGACACTTTACAAATCTTTTATGGGGGAAGCCATTCTGCTAATTATCATACCACACATTTGGAAGTCTGTAACTTACAGTCAAGGTAGGTAAGTAGTAACTATGATGTGGAAAGACAGATGGGCTTCCCACACGGATGAGGTAGAAGACCAAAGGTTCTGTATTAACTCTTCCTGGAAGTGTTACAGCACTGCAGTATGATTGAATGTACAGTTGTGATATTCCACTAATCCTGTAGGAAGCCCAAGGCAGTGCAACAGAAGAAACAAATCTTAACAGGTGAGCCATTGGTCAGAGTGAGAGAAAGTGCTGCTCAGCAGAGTGTAACCATTTTGGTAGAAAGGCACTCGGAGGTTTGCAATGTTCTTGGAAAAGCATGTTCTACCCCTTCTTGGGTTACACAGTCCATCTGCACAGGACAGTAATTCCAGTATTTCCAAGGTATTACTGCACATTTAAGGTCACTTGGAAGCACTGACCTTAGCAAGCATGCACAACAGTGACTGTCTCCCTCCTATCTACAGCCCACTTTTTGCCTGCTTTTGAAATGTAGGCTGGGAAAGAAGGCAGCTGGAAGCAAAGTTAATATTCTCACAGAAATTTCTTCAACTAGCTGCCCTTTGCCCTGTAGGCTGCTTACAGTTTGCTAGGGAGCTAGAGGAAATGCTCAAGTGATGGCAAAATATATGTCCTAGTGCCATTTTCATCAAGGGATCCAGTGATTCACTGCTTCCCTCACTGGTAGCACTGAGAGACAACACACTGTACCAGAAGTTACTAAGTGACCCAATTCTGTGTCTGATGAATGTGAAAAACTTTAAAACATTTTAATGTTGCAGAGCTGTAGAACTGAGCCAAAAGAGCCAACAATACAAAGCTTTGTTCTCCAGCTTAGGGAGTACAGTATTTCAAATGCTTAAAAGAATGCAGAATTACAGAAGGTCTCAACATGCTTTTGCTTCAAGGCAGGGCTGCTTGACACCTTCTGTACTTTTTCAGGCACTGTTATTTTAATAGCTTATGCTCCTCATATCTTTAAGGATCACTTGAAAAAAATCCCATTCATTTATTCATAATGTTGCCTTCTATTTATAAACCAGAACTCTGTTCTTCCTTTGCATGCTAGCTAAAATGAACGTTTGCCACGAGCAACTGACTTCCTGGAGACATGCAAGTGGTCAAACAGGAGAGCACAGATGAATTGGTTAGTATTTCTTAACTGGCTGCTGCAACCCCAACAGGTTTCTTTGGGAGTAATGGTGGGTATTTCCTCCCACCATTCCTTCTGCTACATTGGTGTTCCAACAAGAGGTGTAATATGGAGCTACAGATCCAAAGCAATCTTCCTTCAAAATTGCGATGGGCCCTACTAATTTTTAACAGTTCTTCCTCAAGGACACTGGAACTAGAATGATGAGAATGTTAAGCCCTGTAATAGAATCATAGAATGGTGAGGTTGGAAGGGATGTCAAAGATCATCCAGTTCCAACCTCCTGTCACAGGCAGGGACACCTCCCACTAGTACAGGTCACTCAAGGCCTCATCCAACCTGGTCATCAACACCTCCAGGGAGGGAGTAGCCACAACCTCCCTGGGCAACCTGTGCCAGTGTCTCACCACCCTCACTGTAAAGAACTTCCTCCTAACATCAAGTTTAAATCTCCCCTCTGCCGGTTTAAACCCATTGCCTCTTGTCCTGTCACGGCAAGACCTTGTCAATAGTTCCTCTCCAGCATTCCTGTAGCCCCCTTCAGATACTGGAAGGCTACTACAAGGTCTCCTGGAAGCCTTCTCTTCTCCAGACTGAAAAGCCCCAACTCTCATAGCCTGTCCTCATAGCAGAGCTGCTGCAGCCCTCTGATCATCTTTGTGGCCCTCCTCTGGACCCACAGAATGCAAGTCACTCCACTGAAGGTGCTGCGTGATCTTTACAGCTAAATGAATGCCCTACAGGAACTCTCTGCACACAGAAAGCAAGCATGTTGTTCTGTGGCAGAGTTTTCTGCTTGTCACAGACCTGAGAACTATACACTCAGCAAATACCAGGTTGGAACAGATGTCTAAGATCATCTGCAGCAGCACACTGTTCATTCAGATTGAGCTTGTTATCCATGAGAAACCTTAAGGTCCCTTTCCATAAAGCTCACCAGACAGATAGATCCCATCCTGTGCTGTGCTCCTGGACTATGTTCTCCCATTCTCTACCTGTGTCCTTGTTGAACTTCTTATGGTTCTTGTTAGCTCACTCTTCCAGCCTATCCAGGTCTTCCTGCACAGTGGCTCTCCTTTCCAAAGCATCCACTTCCCCACTCAGTTTGGCATGAACAGCAAACTTCATCAGAGTACACCTGAACCTATCCATAAGATAACTGATGAAGTTTTTAGAGAGTGTTTGGCCCAATGAGGATCCCTGAGGGACCCAACTTATGACAGGTTGCCAGTTTGAAAAGGAATTACTTACCACCACCCTCTGGGTGCAGCCTGTCAGGAAATTCCCACCCACCACAACAGTGCTAATAAAGATGGAGGTGAAGAAAGTGTTGAGAATCTCCACTTCTTCACTGTTGATGGTGACTAATTCACCTTTCCTGTTTAACAGTGGGACAATATTTTCCTTCCATTTCTACTTGTTTACATATTTGAAGAACCCTTTTAGATTTTAACATCTCGGGTTATTTTCAATTCAAGCTGATCTTTTACTTTTCCAACAGCATCTCTGCACACCCTTACAATGCCCTTGTAGCCCTCAACAGGTATTCACCTGCTTTTCCACTTCTGGTATGCTTCTCTCTTGGTTTTGAGCAGACTCAGAAGCTCACAGTTAAGCCAAGAGGGTCTCTTCTATCTACATCCCCTTTACTTGGGATAAGCTGTTTTGTGTTTCCAGGAGAGCATTCTTCAACAACTCCCAGCACTCACTAGCTCCTTTATCCTCCATGGAAGCTTGTCATGGAATCCTTCCCAGCTGAGCTTTGAATGAGGTGAAGTTTGCTCTTCTACAACCCAAAACTTTTGTCTTAGCATTAACCTTTGGTGTGTTCAGCAAGATCCCAAACTCCACGATATTGTGACCACTGCAGCTAAGGCAGTGTATTAACTAAATGAGATAATACAGAGCAGGTTTTCTTAGTTTGTGAGTAGCAAGTCCAGCAGTGTCTCACTCCTGGTTGGCACATCTAACATTTGTGTTAAGTAGTCCTCTGCAAATTCCAGGAGACAGACTCAAGTATAAACAGCTACAAGTGACAGTGCTCGGAGTCAAAATCTGGGACAGTAGAGTTTGTGGGGAGTGGGACAAGAATTTTTGGTCCACAGCACCTGATAATTCTGACAGTCTTCACAAAGAAGCTCGCAGTATGCATTGGCAGCATAGTGTCAAAAGTCAGGGCTGAGCTTCTGATTAAGTATTAGGTATTAACTGATCATAGGCACCTCTGGGACTGACTGCTCTGGTCACTATTCACCAAAACAGTGCTAGAGAATGTGCTGTTTGGCACCTCACTTTCTTTCTGGAATATCCCAGACTTTAAGTTTCTTGCAAACAAATAGACTCATTCTGTTTCTGAAGAAGCTTTAAGAGAGAAAGCTGCAGTTCCTGACATTTTATTGTCTTAAAGACTGGTCTTGAGTAGGGACCCTGGAATTTCATCTCAAGGGAATGCTTAGAATAGGTGACAGCGTTCTTGTATATAGTCACTAAACAATGGCCTAAGTAAACAATCACATACCTCCCAGGCAAAGCTTGTGTGCAACTTAAAGGCCTCCAGGCTTGACTGGACAGAAAACAAACACTACCTGTTATTTGCTTTTTAGTCTCCACATCCTTGGTATGTTGGAGCAAGTGGAGCAAGAGAGGGATCCCTTTCCGCTCTGACACTTCCAGTTTGTTGTCGTTGTCCTCAAACACCAAGTTTCTCAGAGCACCACATGCTGCCCGCTGAATGTCCTCATTCTGAACATCAAGAAGCTGTAAAAGTTTGGGGATACCTCCAAGTAAGAAAACCTGTGTGAAAACCAAAACATGGCAGAGAATGGTTAGATACTTTAAATTACAGTCTCTATCCTTCCCCCACCCAAAAAGCCTTTAAATAGTCAGAGCCTTTTTTTTTTCATTTGCTCCTATTTGAAAGGCTTGAAGCACAGATCATTAATCATTTGGACATGACTGTTAACTTCTGCCTTTTATATCAGTCATAGTTAAAATCCACAACTAAGGGAGGCATCAAAATACAGGCCAAAAGGCTAAAAAAGGGAATCAAGCCAATGGCAAGGTAAGTCTGATGGGCAACAAACAGAAAAACTCACCTGGATATATGAGACAGACAAGAAAATAATAAACTGCTATGATGTGAATGAACTCTTTCACTCATCTATTTGTTCTACCAGGAAGTTGCCTGAGACAGATTTGAATAATAACCCACCTTCAAACATTCAGTTCTGAAGATCTGCCCTCATCCTGAAGTTAGACTGCTAATTGTACTGGTGCATTTTTACAAAAAGAGACACTGGTCTACCCTGCAGAAAGTTAAAACTACCAAAGGACTAAGGGATGCTAGGTTGTCAACGAACTGGAATGCAAATGCATGAACGTGGAGTTAAGGATGAGATTATGTATGAGTAACACTGAGCATAACACGAAACAATGAAAGTGCAAGATTTTTCTTTTTTAAATGGTTGAAATAAACAATCTCCTTTCATAGGAATGTACAGAAATGCTCAGAAGGAGAGCCAGAACTGTGTTCCATAGTGAAATTTAACAAAAAGGAAGAAGAGAGTATTTTTAATATGACCTTTCAAAAAACTTTCAAGAGATTTAAGAAGGCTCTTGTAAGAGTCTTAACAAATCTGACTGATCGGAATAATTTGTTAATGCATTTGTGCAGTCCAAGAAAGCCCTTACCAATCTGGCTACTCCATGTACTGTATTAATGCATTCGTGCAGTCCTAGAAAAACCCTGAAGATTGGCTAAGCTTGCACTGTACTCCCAGGGTTTTCATTCATTGGGTATTTCTGTATCCAGTGCCTTACTTCTGTAAGCATGCCAAAGAAAAATGAGACACCGAAGCAATTATGTTGACAAAAAGTCCATACACCATGACTTATCAAGGCTAGAAGAACTATGTTCTTTTGGCCTGAAAAAGAGCAGGCTAAGTGGGTATGTACTTAGCAGTCACAGTATCACAGTATCACAGTATCACCAAGGTTGGAAGGTGACTGGCTTGGATGAGCAAGCAGCTCCTGAAGGAATCAGGGGAAAAAAAGAGGGTGTATCACCTTTGGAAGGAGGGGCAGGCTCCTCCTGACATGTTTAAGGATGTTGTTAGATTATGTAGGAGAAAAATTAGAGAGGCAAAGGCCCAGTTAGAACTTAAGCTGGCCACCTCTGTGAACGATAACAAAAAGCATTTTTACAAATTCATCAATGCTAGAAAGAAGGGCAAGAAGAGCCTCCACTCCTTATTGGACCTGGATGGGAACACCATAACTGAAGATGAGGAAAAGGCTGAGGTCCTGAATACCTTCTTTTCCTCAATTTTCAACAGTGAAGAGGGAGGAGTTCAGGACAAGTGGCCTCTTGAGCTGGGTGATAGGGTCGGGGAGCAATGTGTTACCCTGGAAGTCCATGAGGAATTAGTTCGGGACCTGCTGGGCCACTTGGACACCCACAAGTCCATGGGACCGGACGGGATCCATCCTAGGGTGCTGAGAGAGCTGGCAGATGAGCTGGCCAAGCCACTCTCCATCATTTTCCACCAGTTTTAACATACATGAAATACTTTTATCAATGGGAAAGAAACATAAACATTTTTATCTGTATCCATCAAGATAGGATAAAACCCAATCAACTCATTATGCAAAAGGGAGATTTCAGTAATACTTTAGGAAAAAACTTGTAAGGATAAAGTAAAGCTGTTCTGACTGCCTGCAGGAACTTGTGGGATCCTAATCAATGATTTTTTTAAAAGTTGCTCATAACCACCTGTAATTTAAAGACCAATTTTTTTTACTAGATAGACCAGTGCCATTCCATGAATTTAAAATAATCTGCAACAAAAAGCATCAGCATATTTAGGGAAAAATGTTCTACATAATCATCTTATGAGGTTTCCTGGACTGACTGTTTCGGGTTTGTTTTTTTTTTTTTCATGTTGGCATACAGTGCCAGACATTATAGTAACTTAATGTGCTTTATCTGCTTTACCTGATTGTAACTGGCATAAACATTAATCACTTACTTTTCTTCTGGCATCTGCTTTCTGGAAGCACTCATGCTGTATGAAAGTCACAGCAGCAAGAATCCTAGGTGTAGACTGTGTATTTTCACTCTTCAGGATGTTCACTGCGCGTTCCAGAGTCATCTCCCCTTCTAGGCTCCTTGTAAGTATAGACAGAGGAAATACAGTGAAGCAAAAGTGGGGGGGAAATCATTGTTTAAGCTGTGCAATTTCTTGTAATACCAGGAGTTTTGTATTTGTCAAGTAACTTCAGCTTTTCTTAAAACATGTTTCCCTTTCCAGTAGTAGAAAATACAATGAAAGCATTAAGAGATCTGTTCTAGAGGAGAAGAGAATCAGAAATGGAAGTGTTGCAACAATAAGGTGTTCTGGACAAAGCAAACTATGCTTCACATTATAAAAACAAAACATTGGAGGATGAAGGACCAAAAACCAAAGAAGACCATAATTGAATTACAACATCCTTTACGGATCATGAAATACATTGCTATTTTTTATCAGTAATGTGATGATTGAGTTTTCATATTTGTTTTGGATGCCTTGCTTCAGTTTCTCAGTTCCCAGACTACATAGACACCTGTTCTTTTTCAGCTTATATCAGCTGTTCTGTTGAAATAGCTTGGCAAACCTTTTTTATCTGTGTGACAAATTAAATGTGACAAATTAAAACCACCTCTTCTTAAACTGAGTATGTCCATTGCCTCTGACAGGATTAAAAGTATGCATGGCTATTTCCCTCCCAACTTCTAGTATGTTTGCTTGAACGGTAATTATGTTAAACAACCACATAAGAAATTGAAAAGAGACATCACTGGACCCATTCTTCCCCCAGTAAATGGAACATAAACCAGTTTATGGCACGATTAAGTGCATTAGCTCTGTGACAGGTGGTTATGTTCCCTAGACTTTTTATTTGCCCTCCATACACAGGAAAAAAAAAAAAAAAAGCAAGACTGGGGAGAGGATGTTGACAGAACCAAGATGGTTTTTGTTTGTGTGTTTTAAAGCAAAGCATTTTGCAGAAGCAGATCTCGTGCTAGCCAGAGAGGGACAAGAGGGGAGGTTTGAGAACTGTAGTCAAACAAGTAGTCTTCAGCAATAATTTTAGAGCTGCCACATTTAAATTGGTTCACTTGATAACCATCTGCATAAGTGTACCTAATATTGGAAATTTTGACACAATTACATTTCATGTTGAAACAGCTGCCTGGGAAATAAATTGGCTTAAATTATTTTTTTATTTTAACTAAGCAGAAATATTAAATAATAAACCATGCTCAGAAAAGTAAAATACAAACTGCTTTGGTACTGAGAAACGAAACATTTCTAAAGCAAGTGTTTGTGGACTGCACCAAAAGTCACTCAGTTCTTCAGCTCTAAGATTCTTTCAATAGTAGACCGGTAGGAGTGAAAGAGCCTAGAATTCCAGTTTTTTCCAGAACAGCCTGCAGAGGAGCAAGGTAGACAAACTGGGCAGAAATTAGGCTAATTTCTCATAGGGAATCTTGCTACGAATGCACTGAAATCCAATTCTTTCCCCCAAAATATGTACGATGAACTCAGTGGCTCCTTCCAGCTACACTGCAAACCAACATCTGCTGCTTACTTTTGGTAAGGCAGAAGACAACAAATGTGCTTGCAAGGACAGCAAAAAAAAAATTAAAAAAAAAAATTGATGCCCCTGCTGCAAATGCCTTTATATTGCACTTGCCTTTATATTTTCCTTTGGTATAAATGATGTTATTTCTTGTCTTCTTCCCTTCTCTGAGTTAGTGTATTGAGCAAATACCTTCCATCCATAGGTGCTGAGGTGTGCTTGTGCAACACAAAAATGAAATGGACAGTGTGTGGAGGATGTCAATAGAGAGGTTAAAACAAAGACAGAATTACACAGAACCACAGTTAGTAGAGCCCAGGGCTTTGGCAATGCTTACACAGTTTCCTGATTTTCAGAGTTCACTTCAGCCTGATGTTAAAACAAAGTAGCTACTGAAGTTACTTTAAGCTGGATGTACTGGTCAGGAACCTACTTAAGANTTAAGTAAGTTACTCCTTACTTTAAGGAACCTACTTAAGAACAATGAGCAATAAAAAAGTCAGATAGAATTTCTTCTCACTTCTAAGTGGAACAGAATAACAGGCTTTTCAAGCTTGGGTTTTAGGCAGGTTTCTAAAATCAGCAAGGGTTTCCACTACTAGCTTTAGTAGTGGAATTAGATGGACAGTTACCAAATGTGTATTTTAGATGTCTGAAAACATAAGCACATGTAACAATGCTCACTTCTGTCTGCTAAAATGGCTATGGTTTCTTCCTCAGCATTTAAGAATACAACGGCGCAAATCTCCTGTGGAATTGCATCTTACATATTGCTTTCATGAGCCTCCTCACTAAGATAAGCTATTACATTTTACAGAGGCTTTTTAAACTTCAGGTAGAATTAAGAGCCACTCACTCACTCCAAAAAAATAGATATGAGACTAAAGTAGAACCTAGGATACTTGAGAATTTAAACAAGATACGTTCAAGTAAATTAAATAGAATTACTAAAATAAATGACATCTGTAAGCATCTGCAAAATGAAATCTAGAGGTTTCCACAGCACTTCCAATCATTTTCCTCTGCAGTTTCCAGCAGAAAACAAACATAACAACTGGCTGTTGTTCTGAGAATTATGCTCTCAAAAATATTCCCATTAGGTCACAAATCTTCCACCTGAGTTCAGTATGGTCTGAAACAAGTCACTTGCACGCTGACTGAAGACAGATGTTTACACCTGCACATATGAAAAACACTTTGGTTGATGCTTGTGCTGGCAGACAGCCAAACTCCAGTGTCTGCACCTGCAAAAGAAGAACCAAAATTGCTCCTGCACAAAGTTAAATATGAAAATTGCTGCCTGCGGCTCAGAAATGCACTCAAGAATGTGTTTAAATCTAAGTACATTATTAAGTCAATAGGGTATATGCCTGTTTGCAAATTGTCTGAGAAACAAAGTCCTCCCAGGTATCTATTTTCAACATTATTACTCTCAAATCTTTAGCTTTTGGGAGCTCTCAGACATTTTGTTTTGCTTTGTTTTTTTTTTTTTTTCTTCTGTATTTACCAGCTGTAAAAGCTGAATATTTAAGAGTCACATCATTAATATCAGATCTCTTAACTTCTGCATCACCCAGAGGTGAAATTTTTGACCTGGATCAGATGTGGCCACAAGACTGCATGTGTTTCTAAATCTGGTCACAACACTCAGCACGTAGTTGCAACAGGAAATACCTGATCTGTACATAGCAGTGATAATCAGGTGATACCTCATCTCACACAGCAGCAAATTTAGACAAAGGAGACAGCCTTCTAGAAAAACCAACTTAACAGCTACAGAGTTATGGGAAAAGAGACATTTCTTAATAACACTGTTGTAAATTATAGAATTA
>VWYK01075621.1:1799-16287 GCA_013399775.1 Semnornis frantzii
AAAAGTGTATGGTAAGTACTGCTACAATTACATATGAGCATTACATTACTCATAGCACACATTACTCAGGAATAAGAAAGGCATTCAATTCAAAAGGAAGTCTGCAATTTAAAGAAGACGAGAATGTTTGGCAAGTCAGAGAAACAATATAATCCAAAAGAAAATGCATAGTTTTAAAGCTGTGCTAATTTGTAAATCAAATCCCAGCACTGTTTTTTATGCCACCACAGGCATTGACTGTAAAAGGAAATTATCTAAAAGGATTTTTTTTTTTTTTCCTCGTTTAGATACACCTGGTCCACCAGCTGCAGTGAGAATTAAGGAAGTATCAAAAGATTCTGTGACACTTACTTGGGATATTCCAACCATTGATGGTGGAGCTCCGGTCAACAATTACATAATTGAGAAACGTGAAGCTTCAATGAGAGCTTACAAGACTGTCACTACCAAATGCAGCAAAACATTTTATAGAATAACTGGACTTCTAGAAGGAGCTTTATATTACTTCAGAGTACTACCAGAAAATATTTATGGCATTGGTGAAGCTTGTGAAACATCCGATGCAGTACTAGTATCTGATGTCCCCACGGTACCACAAAAGCTTGAAGTGATTGACACCACAAAATCCACTGTTACTCTTGCATGGGAAAAACCACCACATGATGGTGGCAGCAGATTGACTGGCTATGTTATCGAGGCCAGCAAAGCTGGAACAGAACGATGGTTGAAGGTAGTCACACTCAAGCCTACTGTCTATGAGCATACAATTATCTCTCTCAATGAAGGTGAACAGTATTTGTTCAGGGTCAGAGCACAGAATCAGAAGGGTGTGTCAGAACCACGTGAGATTGTCACAGCAGTGACAGTACAAGACCAAAAAGGTAGGTATCTGCTGTCAAAATTAACAGGGTGAATCTTACACCAAATAAATGTGATATTTATAAAACTGAGCTTTATATATTATTTGCTTTTCTTAGTTCTACCAAGAATTGACTTAGCTGGAATACCTCAGAAGACAATTCACGTACCTGCTGGCAAGCCCATTGAGTTAACTATTCCAATTGAAGGACGACCACCTCCTGCTGCATCTTGGTTCTTTGCTGGATCGAAACTAAAAGAATCAGAACGCATCAAAATAGAGACTGCTGCCAAAATGGCTAAATTAACTGTGCGTGAGACCACCATACATGACACTGGGGAGTACACACTTGAACTGAAGAACACAACTGGGACAGTTACTGATACAGTAAAGATTATAATCCTTGGTAAATATTCAAATAGTTGTACATGATCTTTCTTCATCTGAACTTCATTACATCACCAATCTGATTCCCTTTTGACACTTCTTTTCTCTTTTTTTAAAATATTTTTTTCTTTTGTTTTCTAGATAAACCTGGACCACCCGTTGGACCTATACGAATTGATGAAGTTGATGCAAACTATGTATCCATCTCCTGGGACCCACCTGAGCTGGATGGTGGAGCTACGCTTAGTGGCTATGTGGTAGAACAGCGTGACGCTCATCGCCCTGGATGGCTGCCAGTTTCAGAGTCAGTAACGAGGACAACGTTTAAGTTCACCAGACTTGTGGAAGGTGCAGAATATGTGTTCCGTGTGGCTGCTACAAACCGCTTTGGGATTGGATCTTACCTGCAGTCTGAAATCATAGAATGCAAGAGCAGAATCCGTAAGTCTGAATTTTTGCTTATTCTATACCTTTAAAAATAAAAATATATATTTAAATGGGCTTATATATCTACACATAGGTAAGATTTTTCTGCACCACAGAATGCCAGGTTCAGTGGGATTTCAGGAATCATCTGGTCCAACCTTTCTAGGTAACGGTATAATTTAAGTGAGATGGCCCAGTGCTCTGTCAAGCTGAGTCTTAAAATTGACCAGTGTAGGAGAATCCACTACTTACTTTCCCTGGGAGATTATTTTACCATCTGTTCTCATTGTGAAAATTTTTCTCCTGGAGATCAATCGGAATCTCCCCAGGAGGAACTTGTACCTGTTACCCTTTGTCTTTTCTATGGGATTTGTCATAAAAAGGGAGTCTCAGGCATCCTGGTAGCCACACTTTACGTACCGATACATAGTAATAGTGTCTCCTCTTAGCCTTCCCTTCTCAAGGCTGAGCAAGCCCAGTTCTCTCAGCCTTTCCTATGGCAGGTGTTCCAGTCCACTGATCATTCTCATGGCCCTTCTCTGGATCCTTTCTGGCCTGTCCACATATGGTGGGTTTTTTTGTATACTGGGGACCAAAACTGCATGCAATCCTCTAGGTATGTCTTGACAAACACAGAGTAGAGTGGGAGAATGACGATTTCTCTCTGTTGGTGATGGCCTTTGCCCTTATTGATGCAATCCCACATCCCGTTGTCTTTGTCACTGCAGCACACTGTTCACTCACGTTGATCTTGTTCACAAAGACTCCCAGGTCCCTTTCCACAAGGCTGATCTCCCCTCAGATGGATCTCAGTCTCAGCAGCACTCCCAGGTTACATATTTCCATGTGCAAGACCCTAAATTTGTCTCCATTGAACTTCATAAGGTTCTTGCTAGCCCACTCTATCAGCCTGTCCATGTCTTCCTGTACGGTGGCTCTTCCTTCTGGAGTGCCATCTTTCCCATTCATTTTAGTGTCATCTGCAAACTTTACCAGGGATACTCTTGATTCCAACATCCAGATCACTTATGAAGCTATTAAACAGCATTGGGCCCAGCATTGAATCCTGGCAACTTGTGACTGGCTGCCAGTTTGAGAAAGAACTATTTACTACCATCCTCTTGGTATGGCCTGTCAGCCAGTTCCCCACAACTTATCTAGGCTATAACTTGCAGTTTCCCCAGGAGAAGGCTGTGAGAGACTGGTATCAAAAGCCTTGGGAAAGTCCAGATAGACAATGTCCAACTGCTCATTCTGCATCAACTGAGCAAGTTCCTTTGTTGTAGAAGGCAGTCATGTTTGTCAAGCACAGTTTGCCCCTGGTGAATCCATGTTAGCTTTTCCTCATCAGATGCTTCAGTTTACTCATGACAGTCCCCAGTCGAATGTTGCTCCTTCCTTTTGCCAAATAAAATGGTAGATTAAGATGCACAGTAATCTTTTTGTATTTCCAGAGGAAAATGCTATCCATACAGCCATATAGGTATTAGAGACAGATCACATAGAACTTGGATTGTAAACTTGGATTTTCTACTCAGGTCTATCAGCCTCAAAACCAAAATGTTTTACCCCATTACAAAAACAGAAGTATTTTGCTGACCTAGTTTGTAAAGTACTTTGCTATCTGCTGATAAAAAGAGATAGGACATTGATATCACATTGTCACTCACAATACATTCCATATTACTAATGTGTAGAAGCACTTGCTAGTTTCTTCACTAATTCTGTGTTATGCTTTTACAGGCATTCCTGGCCCTCCTGGCACTCCTGAAGTGTTTGATATCTCTCGAGATGGCATGACATTAACTTGGTATCCTCCAGAAGATGATGGTGACTCACAGATTACTGGTTATATTGTGGAACGCAAAGAAGTCAGAGCAGATAGATGGATCCGTGTAAATAAAGTTCCAGTCACTATGACTCGTTACCGTTCCACTGGGTTGGTTGAAGGATTAGAATATGAACACCGAGTCACAGCAATCAATGCCAGAGGCACGGGGAAACCCAGCCGTCCTTCTAAGTCTGCTGTTGCCAGAGATCCAATTGGTAATTTCCTACATAAATTAAGCACATTATGACAGAACTATACTAGTAACATTTACTGGTTTTTTCCCCCCCTTGATTTTAATTCTGAGTTTTCCTGTATAAATCCTATAGACTTAAATACATATGCTGCTAGTATTTATGTATTTTAATTAAAAACATATTCCAACCCTCCATATAATTTGTTCTTCCAGCTCCTCCAGGTAAACCTCAGAATCCAAGAGTCACTGATACTACAAGAACATCTGTCTCTCTGGCTTGGAGTCCACCAGAAGATGAAGGTGGTTCTAAAGTTACTGGCTACTTAATTGAAATGCAGAAGGTTGACCAATTTGAATGGACCAAATGCAATACCACACCAACCAAGATTCGTGAATACACTTTGACACACCTCCCTCAGGGAGCAGAGTACAGGTTCCGTGTGCTAGCCTGTAATGCTGGTGGGCCAGGAGAACCTGCTGAAGTCCCAGGAACAGTTAAAATAACAGAAATGCTTGGTAAGATATCTGAAGTCTTAACTCTCTCTGAAAACTGCCTAAAGCAGTTATGATTTTGTCTGTAAAACAGATATAGCATGATGTGTTAATTTTGTTTACAGAGTATCCTGACTATGAACTTGATGAAAAATACCAGGAAGGTGTCATGGTGAGACAAGGTGGAGTTATCAGGCTTACAATACCCATCAAGGGTAAGCCGATCCCAATATGTAAATGGACAAAAGAAGGACACGATATCAGCAAGAGGGCCATGATTGCAACTTCTGACACTCACACAGAACTTGTGATCAAAGATGCAGAAAGAGAAGATTCGGGCACCTACGATTTGGCACTCGAAAACAAGTGCGGCAAAAAAGCTGTATATATTAAAGTCAGAGTGATTGGCATTCCAAATCCACCAGAAGGGCCACTTGAGTACGATGATATACAAGCTCGTTCTGTCAGAGTAAGCTGGAGACCTCCCACAGATGATGGTGGTGCAGATATCCTAGGTTATATTGTTGAGAGACGAGAAGTACCAAAGACTGCCTGGTACACCGTTGACTCTAGAGTGAAAGGGACATCACTAGTGGTGAAAGGGCTCAAAGAAAATGTGGAATATCACTTCCGTGTTTCTGCTGAAAATCATTTTGGTATTAGCAAGTCTCTCAAATCTGAAGAAGCAGCAGTACCAAAGACACCTCTAAGTAAGTCCTCTTTCAGATTTTTTTTAAGAAGTAATTTTTAATTATGGTTCTAAAAGTGCAATAATGGCTTAGTATAAAATCATTAGTATATACTACTATTTCTATTAACTTTTGTTATTATATTTATTATCAGATCCTCCAGAGCCTCCAAACAACCCACCTGAAGTGCTTGATGTTACAAAGAGTTCTGTCAACTTGTCATGGTCAAGACCTAAAGATGATGGTGGTTCTCGTGTAACTGGCTACTACATTGAACGTAAAGAGACATCTACTGAAAAATGGGTCCGGCACAATAAGACACAGATTACCACTACGATGTACACAGTCACAGGCCTTGTTCCAGATGCTGAATATCAATTTCGTGTCATTGCTCAAAATGACATTGGTGAAAGTGAAGCAAGTCCTGCTTCTGAACCAGTTGTATGCAAGGATCCATTTGGTAAGAAAAATGCTTGCATTAACATATCTTCTGAGGAATGACTTGGTACATTTAGAGAGAAATTTATTTTCTGTACCTATTGTAATTTTCAGACAAACCAAGCCAACCTGGAGAAATTGAGATCACTTCTATATTTAAGGACAGCATTACATTAGAATGGGAACGACCTGAGAGTGACGGTGGCAAAGAGATCCTTGGCTACTGGGTTGAATACCGGCAGTCTGGAGAAAGCACCTGGAAAAAATGCAATAAAGAACGCATCAAGGACAGGCAGTTTACAGTAGGAGGTTTACTGGAGGCTACAGAGTATGAGTTCCGTGTTTTTGCAGAAAATCAGACTGGCCTCAGCAGACCCCGAAGGACAGCAATGGCAGTGAAAACTAAACTCACTTGTAAGCAAAAATTTATTGTCTCATTTGCTGTGATACGGGGATTTGCTGTGTCATAAGCCATGTTGCTGCACTTAACATACTGCCTATTTGTTTTACATGTTATTTGCCAACACAACTGTCCTCAAGCACAATCTTTCAACTATGAGAGACATAAGTATAAATGAAAAATAATTTTCAGTAATATAGCAATAGAGGAAAATATCATAGTAATCCTCATAATTAGTACATTTTCTGTGTTGCAGCCGGAGAAGCACCTGCCATTAAAAAAGAAATGCAGGATGTTACAACTAAACTGGGTGAAGCAGCTCAGCTGACATGCCAGATTGTTGGAAGACCTTTGCCTGATATTAAATGGTACCGCTTCGGCAAAGAATTGGTGCAAAGCCGAAAATACAAAATGTCATCTGATGGACGTAATCATACACTGACAGTAATAACAGATGAACAAGAGGATGAAGGACTCTACACTTGCATGGCTACCAATGATGTTGGAGAAATTGAAACTAGTGGCAAGTTACTATTGCAAGCTCCTCCTCAGTTCCATCCTGGCTTCCCACTGAAAGAGAAATACTACGCAGGTGCAGGTGGCACCCTTCGCCTGCACGTTGTGTACATTGGCCGACCAGTGCCAGCAATAACTTGGTTCCACGGCAACAAACCTTTGAGAGGATCAGAAACGGTTACTATTGAGAACACAGAGCAGTATACCCATCTGGCTATTAAGAATGTCCAGCACAAGACTCATGCTGGAAAGTACAAAGTGCAACTCAGTAACACATTTGGAACTGTTGACACTGTACTTAATGTGGAAATACAAGGTAATTATTTTCAGCATTTTTGTGAATGTTCTCAAATACTAACTGACAAAAGAACTAAAAATATCCTGTCTCTCCATTACAGATAAGCCAGATAAGCCAGAAGGGCCAATTGTTATAGAGTCTATTCTAAAGAATTCTGTGGTGATAAGCTGGAAACCACCAGAGGATGACGGAGGTGCTATGATAACAAATTACATCATAGAAAAACGTGAAGCCAAGGAAGGGGCAGAATGGCAGCTTGTCTCTTCAAGCATTTCAGGCACGACCTGCAGAATTGCTAACCTAACTGAAAATGCAGGCTATTATTTCCGTGTTTCTGCTCAGAATATGTATGGCATTAGTGAAGCTCTGGAGGTTTCATCGGTTGTTGTTATGAAGCCTCCATTTGGTAAGTGCTCATCAAGATAACACTTTTTGTAGGCCCCTGTAATTAAAAAGGCCAGCTCATTTCAGTTTAACTCTTTTATTCTTTACAGAAAAACCAGGGCAACCTGGTCAACCAGTAGCAAGTGCTGTCACAAAGGATTCTTGTGTTGTCTCATGGAAGCCACCAGCAAGTGATGGCGGTGCAAAGATTAGAACTTATTATCTTGAGAAGCGTGAGAAAAAGCAAAACAAGTGGATTTCTGTAACAACAGATGAAATTCGTGAAACAGTCTATTCTGTGAAAGATCTTATTGAAGGTCTTGAATATGAGTTCCGTGTAAAATGTGAAAATCTCGGTGGTGAAAGTGAGTGGAGTGAGGTATCACAACCAGTCATTCCGAAATCTGATGTACCAATTAAAGCTCCACATTTCAAGGAAGAACTCAGGAATCTGAATGTGAAATTTCGAGCTAATGCTACATTTGTCTGCAAAGTCACTGGTCATCCTAAACCAATTGTCAAGTGGTACAGACAGGGTAAAGAAATCATGCCGGATGGTGAAAAGATCAAGATACAAGAATTCAAGGGTGGATATCACCAGCTGATCATCACAAATGTAACAGATGATGATGCCACTGTGTATCAAGTCAGAGCTACCAACCAAGGAGGGTCTGTGTCTGGCACTGCCTCTTTGGATGTTGAAGGTGAATGAAGGGACTTGTTTCCTAAGACAAGTTCATTTTAAGCTTTGAGTATCTAGACTGCTGGTGCTCTTCTCGTGTGCTTTTGCTCATGTGTTTTGTTTTTTCTTCTATTCCAGTTCCTGCAAAGATTCACTTGCCCAAAAACCTGGAAGGCATGGGAGCTGTTCACGCCCTCCGAGGGGAAGTAGTGAGCATCAAGATTCCGTTCAGTGGCAAGCCTCACCCTGTGATCACATGGCAGAAGGGACAAGACCTCATCGATACCAATGGACACTACCAAGTCATTGTTACACGATCATTTACATCTCTCGTTTTCCCAAATGGTGTTGATAGAAAAGATGCAGGGTTTTACATTGTTTGTGCCAAAAACAGGTTTGGAATCGATCAAAAAACAGTTGAATTAGATGTGGCTGATGTACCTGATCCACCAAGAGGTCTGAAGGTAACTGACATTTCAAGAGATTCAGTTAACTTAACCTGGAATGAACCAGCAACTGATGGTGGAAGCAGAATCATAAACTACATTGTTGAGAAACGTGCTACAACAGCAGAGCGATGGATTCGTGTTGCACAAGCTCGAGACACAAGATACACAGTGGTGAACCTCTTTGGCAAGACCACCTACCAGTTCCGCGTCATTGCAGAAAACAAGTTTGGCCAAAGCCAGCCTTCTGAACCTACTGATCCAATTATAACAAAGGAAGATAAGACCAGAGTAATGAACTATGATGAAGAAGTTGATGAGACCAGAGAAGTGACCACAGTTAAAGCAGGTCACTATTCCACAAAGGAACTCTATGACAAATACATGATTGCAGAAGAGCTTGGTCGCGGACAGTTTGGCATCACGCACCGCTGCATTGAGGCAGTTTCAAAAAAGACCTACTTGGCCAAGTTTGTCAAAGTAAAGGGTGCTGACCAAGTTTTGGTAAAGAAAGAAATCTCCATTCTAAACATGGCTAGGCATCGAAATATCCTGTATCTTCATGAATCATTTGAGAGCCTAGAAGAATTGGTCATGATCTTTGAATTCATTTCTGGAGTTGACATCTTTGAAAGAATCAGCACAGCTTCATTTGAACTTCATGAGAGAGAAATAGTAAATTATGTACGCCAGGTCTGTGATGCTCTAGAATTCTTACATCAGCAGAGCATTGGACATTTTGATATTAAACCAGACAATATTATTTACTTCACAAGAAGAAGCTCTGTAGTTAAAATTGTTGAATTTGGTCAAGCCAGAATATTGAAGCCTGGAGACAGCTTTAGACTCCAGTTCACTTCTCCAGAATATTATGCACCTGAAGTACACCACCATGATTTAGTCAGCACAGCTACTGATATGTGGTCAGTTGGTGCTCTAACATACATACTTCTTAGCGGCATTAATCCTTTCATTGCTGAAACAAATCAACAAGTTATTGAAAATATTCTAAATGCTGAATATAACTTTGATGATGAAGCATTCAAAGACATAAGCATTGAGGCCATGGACTTCATTGACCGTCTACTAGTAAAGGAAAGAAAATCTCGGATGACTGCTACTGAAGCACTTAACCATGCATGGCTAAAACAGCCAACAGAAAAGACCAGCACTAAAGTCATCAAGACATTGAGGCACAGGCGTTACTACCAAACTCTAGTAAAGAAGGAGTGCAACACTGTTGTGTCAGTGGCCCGCATTTCCTGTGGAGGCGCAATTAGATCTCAGAAAGGCATAACAGTGGCTAAAGTTAAAGTTGCGCCAGTAGACATTGGTCCCATTGCTGGGCAGATAAAGCATACTGTTACAGAAGAAGGAGGGCATGCCAAATATGTATGTAGCATTGAAAACTATGATCAGTCCACAGAAGTCACATGGTATTTTGGTATGAGGCAATTAGAAAACAACGAGAAATATGAAATCAAATACGAAGAAGGTGTGGCAACTATGTATGTCAAAGATGTTTCCAAATCCGATGACGGTACCTACAGATGCAAAGTAGTAAATGACTATGGTGAAGACAGCTCTTATGCAGAACTTTTTGTTAAAGGTGTGAGAGAAATCTCTGAGCATTACAGATGCAGAACTGTCAGGAAAGTGAAACGACGGGTTGATACTATGAGACTATTAGAGCGTCCACCAGAATTTACTCTGCCTTTGTATAACCGCTCTGCGTATGTTGGAGAAAATGTTAGGTTTGGAGTAACTATAACAGTTCACCCAGAACCTCGCTTAACATGGTTCAAATCAGGCCAGAAAATCAAACCTGGTGATGATGAGAAGAAGTATACTTTTGAATCAGACAAGGGTCTTTATCAACTGATCATCAACAATGTCACTGAAGAAGATGATGCTGAATACAGTATAGTGGCACGCAATAAATATGGTGAAGACAGTTGCAAAGCTAAGCTGACTGTGATTCCACATCCACCTCCAGCAGATGCCACACTAAGGCCAATGTTTAAAAGACTTCTGGCAAATGCTGAATGTCAAGAAGGCCAAAGCGTCAGTTTTGAGATCAGAGTATCTGGTGTACCAAAACCAACACTGGAATGGGAGAAAGATGGTCAGCCTCTATCCTTTGGTCCTAATTTTGATATAATTCATGAAGGTTTAGATTATTATGCTTTGCATATCAGAGATACCTTACCAGAAGACAGTGGCTATTACAGAGTTACTGCTACAAACAGCGCTGGATCTACAAGCTGTCAGGCTTACCTGAAAGTGGAACGCTTAAAATATGTCAAGCGTGAGTACAAGACTGAAGAAGAGCGGGAGAAACATGTACAGAGGCAAATTGACAAAACCTTACGAATGGCAGAAATTCTTTCTGGAGTTGAAGCTGTTCCACTGACACAAACTGCACAAGAGGCTCTCAGAGAAGCTGCTATCTTATATAAACCAGCTGTTAGCACTAAGACTGTCAAAGGTGAATATGAAATTAAGAAAGAAGAAAAGAAGGAAGAAAGGCGACTCCGTATGCCATACGAGGTCCCAGAGCCTCGCAAACATGTGCGTGCTACTCTTGAGGAAGATCAGAACATTAAACACTTTGTGCCTCTGTCAGACATGAAGTGGTACAAGAAGCTCCGAGATCAGTACGAAATGCCGGGGAAACTTGAGAGAACTGTTCAGAAACGCCAGAAACGCATACGTCTTTCCAGGTGGGAGCAATTCTATGTGATGCCACTGCCCCGCATTTCTGATCAGTATAAGCCTAAATGGCGCATACCAAAGCTAACACAAGACGATCTTGAAACTGTGAGACCAGCACGTCGGCGTTCCCCATCTCCAGACTATGTTTATCATTATAGACCAAGAAGACGTTCACTTGGTGACTTGTCTGATGAGGAATTACTCCTGCCTATTGATGATTATTTAGCCATGAAGAGAACTGAAGAGGAAAGACTGCGCCTTGAAGAAGAGCTGGAGTTAGGCTTTTCTGCTTCCCCACCAAGTAGAAGCCCCCCACAGTTTGAACTCTCTGCCCTTCAGTATTCTACTGCAGAAACACAGGTCAGGTCAGAGGAAGAGAGAAAAAGAGAGCTGAGGTATTCAAGCTATCACATCCCAACTAAAGCTGAGACCAGCGCAAGCTACGCAGAGCTCCGTCAACGCCATGACAGGGCTGCCTACAGACCACCCAAACAAAAGGAAAGAATAATGGCTGAGAGAGAGGATGAAGAATTACTCCGTCCTGTTGGCACAGCTCAGCGACTCTCTGAATATAGGAGCGAGCTTGAATATATGGCAGAGGAAGAAAAGAGAAGACTCAGGAGAAGGCGGGAAAGAGAAATAACTGAGATTACTTCAGAAGAAGAAGAAGAAATAGAAATGGTGCAACACGCTCACAGGGAATTTTCACCTCCCTCTAGATTACTAAGGAGAAGAAGATCTCTCTCCCCAACTTACATTGAACTGATGCGTCCTGTATCTGAATTAATCCGTACTCGCTCACGGCCTCCTGAAGAAATTGAGAGAAGATCCCCAACACCAGAGAGAACTCGACCACGCTCACCCAGCCCTGTTTCTAGTGAAAGATCGCTCTCTCGGTTTGAGAGGATGGCAAGGTTTGATATATTTTCTAGATACGAGTCCATGAAATCTGCTTTGAAAACTCAAAAAACTATGGAAAGGAAATACGAAGTTCTGACTCAGCAGCCTTTCACCCTTGACCACGCTCCTCGTATTACTCTGAGGATGCGCTCACACCGGGTACCATGTGGCCATAATACCAGGTTTATTCTAAATGTCCAGTCAAAACCAACCGCTGAAGTGAAGTGGTACCACAATGGTATTGAGCTCCAGGAGAGCAGCAAGATACATTTTACTAATACCAGTGGTGTATTAACTTTGGAAATTCTTGACTGCCACATTGATGACAGTGGAACATATCGGGCTGTATGTACAAACTACAAAGGGGAATGCTCTGATTATGCAACATTAGATGTTACTGGAGGAGACTACACTACATACTCTTCCCAGCGAAGAGATGAAGAAGTACCAAGGTCAATTTTACCTGACTTGACAAAAACAGAGGCGTATGCAATCTCCTCATTTAAGAAAGCATCTGCTACAGAAGCAAGTTCCTCAGTAAGAGAAGTAAAATCAGAAATGTCAGCAACAAGAGAATCACTTTTATCATACGAACAGTATGCTGCTTCTGAACAAAAAATCACTGCAGCTGAAGCAAAATCATCAGAAGAAAGGACTGTGCACAAGGCATTTAAAAGTACTCTGCCAGCAACAATCCTAACAAAGCCACGGTCAGTCACAGTTTCTGAAGGAGAGACAGCAAGATTTTCCTGTGATGTTGATGGTGAACCGGCACCAGCAATAACATGGTTCCATGCTGGTCAACCCATTGTTTCTTCGAGGCGCTTCCAAGTAACACGAACACAGTACAAGTCGACCTTTGAAATTTCACCAGTCCAGATGTCAGATGAAGGAAGTTACACTGTTGTGGTGGAAAACTCTGAAGGAAGACAGGAAGCACATTTTACTTTGACCATTCAAAAACCAAAAATTCCTGAAAAAGCGATTACATCACCTCAAAGAATCAAATCTCCTGAGCCTCGAGTCAAGTCTCCAGAAACAGTTAAGTCACCTAAACGAGTAAAATCTCCTGAACCCATCAGCAGCTCCCTAAAAGCAAAGTCATCACCTGGAGACAAAACAGTACCAGCAGAGAAGGTGCAATTACCAACCGCTTCTCCACCAAAGATAAAAGAGCATCTGAAAGCAGGAACTATTGGAGATACAGTAAAGCTATCCTGTGCAGTTGAAAGCAGTGTTTTAAGTGTTAGAGAAGTTGCTTGGTATAAGGATGGCAAAAAATTGAAAGAAGACCATCACTTCAAGTTTCATTATGCAGCAGATGGAACCTATGAGCTCAAAATCCACGAACTCACAGAATCTGATAAAGGAGATTACACCTGTGAAATTACTGGGGAAGGTGGCATTTCAAAAACTAACTTCCAGTTTACTGGTCAAATATTTAAAAACAACCATTCCCAAGTGAAAACAGTATCTGAAATTCATAAATCCGTTCAGAAAGGAGATGAGGTCCTTAAAGTATCTACCCAGAAGAAATCAGCAGTGGCAACTGAAGAAAAAGCAGCAGTTCAAGAAGTCATCAAAAAGTCAGCTGTTACTGAAGACATCAAACACTTGAAAGCAGAAATTAAAGCTTCTTCAACTAAAATGACAGTGTCTGAAGGGCAGAAAGTGACATTAAAAGCCAATATTCCCGGTGCCTCTGAAGTAAAATGGGTGTTGAATGGAATGGAACTGAGAAATTCAGATGATTATAGATACGGTGTTTCTGGAAGTGATCACACCCTTACCATCAAGAAGGCTAGTAATAAAGATGAAGGTATACTCACCTGTGAGGGTACAACTGATGAAGGCATTGTTAAATGCCAGTACGTGCTGACCTTTTCAAAAGAATGCTCCAAAGAACCAGCATTTATAATGCAGCCTAAGTCTCAAAATGTCAATGAAGGACAAGATGTATTGCTCACTTGCGAAGTTTCTGGGGATCCTTCTCCTGAAATTGAGTGGTTTAAAAATAATCAACCTGTAAGTATTTATTTATATACTTGGAAAACTAGAATTATTTTTTTAAAATACCAATGTTAACAAAACTGTTTTTCCCTCCTCAGATTGCTGTTTCATCACACATCAGAGTAACACGCTCTAAAAATATTTATTCTCTTGAGATTCAAAATGCAGCAGTGAGCGACACTGGAAAGTACACAGTCAAAGCGAAAAATTACCATGGACAGTGCTCTGCTACAGCATCTTTGACTGTACTCCGTAAGTTTGTTCTCTGGGTTTTGGTGTTCAGACTAACCACAACTTTTTGCTGTAGTATGTTCACTAAAATGACTTAGGATAAAAGTCCCTGGTAATGTTCTTATTTCTTTTGCATGTTATATAAAAAGAATGAAAACAGCATTATAAAACTTCATAACACCCACCAGGAATTTATTAGATGCATGTTAACAGAAAGCCATAAGCATTCCTTCTAGGATGACTATGTTGAAGACCTTGGTGCTGGCTATGAAATTATTCTTCTCTCATTTACTAGCAGAAACTGTTCCAATAAAACAAAGTAATTCCACAGTTTAAAAAAATATATATATGGTAACTTAGACATAACTGAACTGGGTTTATTATTTTAATTGGTTGTACCATATCCCAGTTCCTAGCATCAAGGGGTTGCTATGATTTGCTTGCATGACTGTGTTTGTGTTTAAAGGAAAGCTGCAGTGATTGAGTTTTCTGTTGCCTTTTAGTTACAGCACAATGCAGTGAATACAGACTTTCCTATGCTGTGCTTGCAAGAATCTGAAAATGTTTTCCAGCTTCTACAAAAATTAACTG
>VWYK01075627.1:0-12088 GCA_013399775.1 Semnornis frantzii
CTTCAGGAACAGACTGTTCCAATGTGGGTTATTTGTGGGCTTAAAAGTCCTGCCAGTAACCTTGCTTTGGAGTGAGCTCTTCTCTCTTGGAGTCACAGGTCCTGCCAGAAGCCTACTCCAGCAAGCTTTCTATGGGCATCCACCTGCTCTAGTGTGGGGTCCTCCATAGGCTGCAGGTGGATATCTGCTCCACCATTAAGTTCCACGAGATGCAAGGGAACAGCCAGCCTTGCCACAGACTTCACCATGTGCTGCAAGAGGAATCCCTGCTCCAGACATTTGGAGCACCTAACTCCTCTTCCTTCTTCTCTGACCTTGGTATTCACAAAATTGTTTTTCTCACATGTTCTCATTTTTCTTTCCTTGCTGCAACTGCAGTTTTTTTTCTTCCTTCTTAAATATGTTATCCTAGGAGTGCTACCAGCATTGCTGATGGGCTCATCTTTAGAAGTGAGCTTGTTTTGGAGCTGGTTCTAGCAGATGCAGGAGAAGCTTCTAGGAACTACTCACAGAAGCCATCCCTGTGGCATCTGTGCTACCAAGACCTTGCTGCACAAACCCAATACAAGTGTAGATTGGGACTTTTCCAGTAAATCAATTGTAAGCAAAGAAAAATGATTTATGAAATGGTAAATTAGAAGAAATAATCTAGTTTGAAACATTCCTTTTTTACATTTCAACCATTGGTATGCCCTTTCAAACATTTTAAAGTGAATTTTCATTAATTTGATTTAGGATTAAAAAAATATTTCCTCATATTTTTAATATAAACAGCTTAAATCACTAAAAAAGGAATAAAATATATTTTCAAGATAAAATGTTTCTGCTTCTCTTTCTGTACTATTATCATTGTAATAAAATTATTTAGATAAAATTATTATTTTTGTCTAAAAGACAGTTCTGACTCTTAATGAGATAATTTTTTTCCCATACAGCTTTATTAAGCACAAATTTTTTTTTCCCCTAGGCAAAATTTGGGCATGATCTATTTTCTTACCAAAATTAAATTACATTTATAACTCATGAATTATACTATCCAAATCTATGTTTTAATTTTTTCTTTCCCTGTTCTGCCACATCAATCCACAGCAAGCACCCATGTTATCTAGAGACAGACTATATTAGTCATATTTTTGCATAAATTGCCTTAAGCTATCCTTGGAGAATCAGAACTCATGTACACTATTAAGCAGCTATATCTTATGAAATATTAAAGCACAGTATGATATCAACATAGTAAAGTCAATTAAAAGAACAATATTATCAAATGAAATTCAACAGCCTGCATGTTTTTGAAAGAAATGAGAAGTGTTTATACCAGCACCAGAGTTACTAGCTAAATTTTTATGCTAATACTGACAGATTTTACCTCATTTTGAGAGTTTTCAACTCTGCTGCTTCTCTTGAAGACAACAAAAATGAAGACAGGGAAGACAAAGGAGCAGGAAATAGCTTGCATCCAACCTATTTATTTTTAGTTTACTCTGGTTAGAGTCCTCTCTGTTTCTTGATTCGATATGGGGATTTGAGAATTTTATATCCCTAGAGTTGTTTTATCCACTCTGCTTAGAAAACTTCTCTCTTCTATTCATACATCCATATAGTGTTAAAAAAAACATTAGGATACATTATAGCTTGGTGGGTATTACACCCAGTTGGGAAGTCCAAGCTTCAATATTTGTGTAAGGAATTAAATAACTCTGTACAACTTTGATAGAGAAGACTGCAAGTTTATTTACTTGAACAAAATGCATACAGCTCTGTGCCTATGATGTTTACTTAGAAGCCATCAGGAACCTGAACCTGTGTCTTTTGATACACAGGTGGATTTGCTGACTTATCTATCATGTATTATGGAAGCAACAGTACTAAAAACATCTCTTATTTGATTTTCAGTGTGCTGTAGGTAGGCCTTCCAGGTATGTTACCAGCAAAGTAAGAGTTTTAATTGTCATATAAAATTAGTTTGATGAAGCACAATTAATGTTTCTTAACCTCACTAGGCTCATCCCTGAACAGTTACTCTGAGCTTATTGAAGAAAGGCAGATGTTTAATTCAGCAGAATTAGGGATATGAGTTGACATTTTTTATCACTAAAATTAAAGTGTCTGTTTTCCAGCAGGATTTCAGTTTCATCTTCTTTCATTTTCACGTGGAGCAGAAGAAACTGGTGGTCTGGCATTAAAACCGCCCTGGGGAAAACTGTGAAGAATCACTCCTTTAAAAACACCTTATTTTATCTACTTTACATATTAATTCTCTAAGATATTCTTACATACATTGAAATCAATACATTAGAGTGTCTAATTCTTATTACCTACACAAATCCCTCTTTTTATTAACATCAAACGCACATTAGCAATTATTAGAATATTAACATAATTATATCAGTACTTTAACTCAAACTTGCAGATAACTTTTTTCCCAAAACAAATTTTATCAACTCAAATGTTTTCCTGGTAGGGCATAAATCTTGCCAGGTCGGTTTGACCCTTGTTCTCCTGGTTCTTGGATTTCAAGAGTTGAGTTGTCCTTGTTCTTGGATTTCAAGAGTTGAGTAGAATGGGCAAACAACTGAGCAGCAAAGCCTTGAAGGCTAGGAGCTTAGCAGCACGTCAGATGTCTTGTGCTGCCCTTCAATGTGCCTGCGTGGTCACACAAGGCATGAAGTTTTGAATTCATTGGGCAGAACAATGATGCTGGTGCCTACTGGCCGGTTTCATTTTCAAAATAATGCATTTAATGGGGAGTGATTTAGAAATTGGCTCCTTCTTCTGCTTTTTCTGCCTTTCTGGATTGACTCTTCACCAGGAGCAATAGTCCATTCGCGGCTCCTTAACTGGGAATCGCGGTGGCCATGTGTTTGCAGCTTGCACTGGTGGCTCAGCAGCAACTCAGCTCTTCTCTCCTCCCCTCTACCTGGAATAGTTTGTATTTTACAATGGGATCATTATTGTGAGTTTTGGAAGCCTCCTTGTACAGGAAATTTACGCAGGGACCAAGGTGTCTTGAGTACATCTGATTGAGTTAATGCTAAGGCTCTGTAAGCATACTTAGACTTGTTCCTGTTTTCACGTTCCTGTTTTCCAAGTTCTGATTGTTCAAACTGTTTAATTCTGTGTTCATAAATAACATTTGTGCAACTACTTCCTGTCAACTGAAAATCTGAAGAATCTCAGGGAATTTTCCTGAATTTTTTAATAACAATAAATAATATTCCTACGGAAAGTAATAATCCTAATTCATAACATATTATTAATGTCTATCACAAATGTGGAACCTTGTGACAAATAACGTGCCTCTGTTTTCCCTTCTAGCCAACAGAATTACCTTCTGAGATACTTGCTGAGTACCAGCACAGTTTCCTATAATGCAATAACAATTATCCAGTTTTCTTGATGCTTTCTTCTGGGTGAACACCAACCCCATTGGGATCAACAAGTGGGTCTGTCTGTCATTTCCTGTTCAGGCACTGCTATTCCAGGCTAAGAGCAGACATACCCATCATACCAATACCTTATGGGGCAGATGATGCTGCCATCTCAGCTATGGTGACTCATTTGAAGGACAATAGTGTCTGTTGGGAAGATGCACAGTCAAAATGAGCAAGAGAGGGGAAAAAAAAATGGCAAGTAGAGAAGGCCTTCACTTTGTAGTAAAGACAGAAATGACACATTTGAAATTAGAATTATCTCAGTCTTTAGAAGAAAGTTGATTCAATTCTTTTTTGAGTTTAGTTCCAAAGGCATGGAGAAGTCATTAATTGGGAATATTTAAGATGGATTTATAAAGGGTAAAACATCTTTGTCCAGTGTGAAAGGCTACAATGAAGTAACTAACTATGTGTATGTGGAAAGAATGGTGTAATATGTATTTATTCAAAGTGCAGATATCCTCAAATTTATTAAAACTTTGAACATCTCTTCCCAGGTTATTCTTAGAAGCTGAGGACATGTTGGCTACATCAAAGAACTAGTAAGGAGACTGAAGATTATCTTACTCACTGTATTCAAGGGGAAGTGTACATCCAGTGACTGATACTTGGCAGAAATGTCAAGAAGTTCAACAGGCAGCAGTGTCAAGTTTTGCACCTGGAGTGTATCAATTTTGTGATATAGGATGGGGAGCTACTGTTTGACCAATAGCCTTCCTGAAATGCATGTGGGGATTATGAAGACTCAACGCCATATTGGATATGGACTGGCAATGACCTTCCATTTCAAATAGCAACATAACCCTAATATATTGGATTATATTAGATAAAACATGACTGCCATATTGAAAGAAGCTATAATTCCTTGTAACTGACACTGCTGAGGTAATTTCTGGTTTCCTGCACCCAGTACACATCACCATAGAATAGCTCAGATTGGAAGGCACCGTAGAGGTTGCCTGATCCAACCTCCAGAGGCAGGGATGCCTCTCAACTAGGTTTTGTTGCTCAAGACCTCACCCAGCTTGGCCTTGAATGCCTTCGGGAAGTAGGCATCCACAACCTCTCCCAGCGACCTCTTCCAGGAGTCTCACCACCCTTGTACAGAAGAACTTCCTCATAAGAGCTAGTCTAAACCTACTTCCCCTCAGATTAAAACCGTTCCCCTTTGTCTTATTGCTAGACACTCATATGAAAAGTTCCTCTCCAGTCTTCCTGTAGGTTCCCTTCAGGTATCGGAAGGTAACTGTAAGGTCACCGCAGACTCTTCTCCAGGCTGAACAGCATCAGCTCCTTCAGCCTATCCTCACACCGGAGGTACTCCAGCCCTCAGATCATCTTTGTGGATGATCTCCGGACTCAATCCAATAGTACTGGGTCCTTTTATTCAAGACGGATGTGGAAAACCTGGTAGAGTTCCAAGTGACAGAGCTATCAGAGCCTTGAGCATGTGAGGAATGAGAAGAGGTTGAAGAAGCTAATCTTCATTAGTCTGGCGTATAGGTGATTAAGAAATTATTAGAAGATGCCTGAAACTATTTCAATAATGAAATGCAATGATGATAGGACTAAATTCTTTTTGGTAGTAGCAAACAATAAAAGAAGCGACAAAAGTCACAGAATCTCTCTTGGTGTTTCATGTTGGACATTCTGAAAATCAAGATGAGTAGGGGAGTAGTGCAGTGGTCATCCAGGTAACTCAGAGAGCTAGAGAAATCTCCAGCCCTGGACCTTTTCAACATTTACCCAGAGAAAACCATAACTGCTCAGACCTAGTGCTGTTGAGAGTTATTTCTGAAACAGAGGATGGATCAGATGATATTCCAAAGGTACTTTCCATTCAACATTTCTGTGAGTGTATTTTAGCAATCTACAGCAGGATGAAATTAATCATACCCTAAACAACACAGACTGCAATGATTTATACTATTAAGCATGGTATGGATGAATCCTTTAGCCAGAGATAGTGAATCCTGGTGCTTAGAGACTTGTACTGGATTTGGCTGAGCTGGAGTTAATTCTCCCCAGAGCATCTTTCCAGTGCTGTTTTGCAGTGCTGTAGCTGGGTGTTGGTAACATGCTAGTGTTTTGGCTACTGCTGAGCCCAGTGCCAAGAGTGTGGTTTTCCAGCGTTTCCCCCCCTCAACAGTAGGCTGAAGGATGGGCAGGACCTTGGGAGGGGGCATGGGTGGACCAGTTTACCCAAACTGAGCAAAGGTGCATAGGTGTATATGCATCATATGGATGTATATGTATCATATGGTATTCCATGCCATATGATGTCAGCTCAGGTATAAAAGCTAAGTTAAGGAAGGAAGTGTGAGAACATTCACTGATGGCATTTGCCCTCCTGAGCGACCTCTCCATGTATTGAAGCTCACTTCCTGGGGAGTGACTGAACATCATCTGCTTTTGGAAGCAGAGAATAACACATTCATTTGCTCTTGCTTCCAAGCACTGCTTTGCTTTTTGTCCTGTTAAATTGATTTTGTCTTGACTCTTGAGTCTTTTGTTATATTTCCCACTGTCCATCTAAGAACGGGAGTGATAGAAAGGCTTTGGTGGATATCTGGTCCCCCAGCCACGGCCAAATCACCTCAAGACTTCAGGGTTGAGATTGATCTTTCTGAATGTGACTGTCTACTGTTTGAGCTCCTTGCCCCCACTTCCATAATTTGTAAAGTACAATTAATCACATCACAAATTAGTCAACAAAAATTGATGAAATTAATTGCATGATAAATATCACTTCCTTTTATTTACTATAAATGTGTCAAGTTTAACTAGCCGAGGTATAAATGTCTACCTATAGATATTGTCAATTTCTCTTACAAATGCTACTATGAATATTTAAATACTTAGGTTAAGATGGAAATTGTTTATAATGAATACAGTTTGTGCTGGTTTGAGCTAATTGGAATATTTTTTAATAGAGAAAATTATACTATAGGCTGTGAAGGAAAAACAGTGATGATGTCTACTTCACTCAGAGGCTTGCTGCGATGTTTAGGTATAAGAAAACCAAAACAAAGAAGATAAGAGAGTCTCTTGAGCTGGCAGTCTGGGTCACGAGGGACTTGCTGGCTGCTTGGGTCTTGGGCTAGCAGCTCCTCAGGCACGGCTTCTTGGGCTCTCTAGCAGCTCTGGCTTCTCCTCTCGGCTGAATAACTTCACTAACCACTTTTCTTCTAATCCTCCCCAGACGATCCTCCATGTGCATAAGCCAAACCTTGGGGTAAGGTGTGGGAGTGGGGAGAAGGTGGAAGGGTGGTTGGGAGCCCCTCCTGGGNAAGGGCTTTTTATAGTTTCAGCAAGGAAACAAAGCGATAACACACAAAACATATTACTTAGAATGCCAACATTTGTCAGTTGAGGAATACCAAACTGCATGGATTTCAGGTTGTTGTGCAGAACTCTGGTTTCTTGCAAGACACCACTAAATTAAAATGAGAAAGGAAAACGTGGAGCTTGACATCAAGCAAAACAATTTAAATTAAAAAAATATATCAAGACAATGAGGACTTTTTTTTACTTCCCCACATTTGTTTTGTCCTTGTAGTATTCAATTATATGCTTGTCTGTTTTCTTCAGTAACTGTAAAATTTTGCGGTAGTGCTAACTGGGAATGTAAACATAGGCTAGTACCTTAGCTTCTCATGCATATTTCCAATCAATTTTAAATTAAGTCTTACTTTATTAAAAACAAGCAAACAAAGAAAACCAGAAAAAATGAGAAACATGCTCTAAGTTAATGGCAGTCCTGTCACCAGATGTTTTCAGTTGAAATATTTGTCAAGGTTGTAAGTCAGGTTCGCAAGATTCTGGATTACTGAAGCGGATTACAACTGAATGATATTTTTAACCTCATCTGTACAGTGAAGATATTGCCCACTGCATCCAAACAAGACTGGAAATATTTGCAATAAATTCTAGGGCGTCCGAAGCAAATTCTTAAAGTTTAATTTAGGTGTTCGGTTTATAGCCGAAAATATAATTTGACAGCACAATCTTTAAGATACATATTTCCAGTTAAAATATCCCATTGGGATTGAGAAATAATATATCAGCTTTTAATTAGGATGTTTTGCATGAAATGTTTTGCATGAAATGTTTTGCATAGCTAACTAGTATAAATAAGCCTTTATTGCACAAGCTATGGAAATCAGAGTATTAATTCAACAAATGCTTTAAAAAATAGTATGCGAAGGACACATTCTGAAAAGCAGCATAATCAAATAAAACTCCCAATAGAAATACAATTTTTTTTTCTTCTGTTTTTTTCTTCACTTCTGAAAACATTTCTGTTGTCCATTTTGAGTACAGCTTGTAGATGAAAATCTCAAATTCAGCTTAGGACAAATTCAGATTAGGACAATCAAGCAGATTGAACCAAGCTGTTGACCTCCTGGTCAGAGATTAAATCATTGAATAGAATTATTTCAACCTCCTAAGCATGCACTCCAGAGACACTCCAGCTCACTGCTAGAACTGACGTATCTCCATTCTACATTTGTGATTTCTTCTTCAGTGAGAGAAATTCTGCATACCAACAGTATGCAAGAAACACAATGTGCTACAATGGGCTCCAGTCTGGGTACCTCAGGGTCAGTAACTCCAGATACCATTTATCATTTACATTCAAGATAGGTAGTAAATTAGTGAAAATCTCTTTTTATTGGACAAGAACTCTTTTGTATTACATTCAGATCATCTCTGAGTGTGCAAATTGTCTATCACAGAATCATAGAATCAAGCAGATTGGAAGAGACCTCCAAGACCATTCGGTCCAACCTATCTCCCAGCCCTACCCAAGCAACTAGACCATGGCACTAAGTGCCCCATCCAGGCTTTTCTTCAACACCTCCAGGGACAGCGACTCCACCACCTCCCTGGGCAGCACATCCCAATGCCAATCACACTCTCTGTCAAGAACTTCCTCCTAATATCCAACCTAGACCTCCCCTCGCACAACTTGATCTTAGCGGCTATTGCAAGTGGTAAAGAAATCCAGTAGCAGGGCATAATGATGATGAAAAAGTTAACATGGGAGGTTATTAAAACTACTTAAGACATTCTTTTAAAATTTGTGTTCCTGCAGGCTCATAAATGGTACTTTTATCTGGTTAGACAAGACAACACAACAGTAAAATAATCCCTTAGAAAGTAAATGTCTGCTATAGAAGTAGAGTGTTGCCGCTTTAAGCAGAAGTCTAATAAAGATCTTCAGGCAACTCCTTCATTCTTCAGCTTCACAGGAGCACTGAGATGAAGAACAAGATTTACTGAATGTGAGGATACAGAAAAAGCTATCCGATTATTTAGATCTGGGGGTCAGTTCTGGCACCAGAAGCTGAGACACACTTTGTATTCTGTTTCACTTGCGAAAAGCTTCAGGTTATAAAACTAAACTTCCTTTGTTTCATGTTTTAATTTCATTTTTAACTGCATTTCAAGACCTGGTATGTACAAATATAGGGACTCTCAAATACAAGTGATTAAGATACATGTAGCTGAAAGATATTTAGATAGCAAACAAAATGTGAAATAGAAGGTCCACTTTAATTTATAAGGCAGTCCTGTAACAGATAGACATTTGCTATTTTAAGAGGGTCTGTCTGCAGACAAAAATGTTTTCTTGGGAAAAGGTCATTGGATTTGATATATTTGAGTGATGAAGAAGCTCAGTATCAACACAACTCTCATGGTGAACTACTTGTCACTGTAAGACCAACATAAAATTCAATGTTGGGGATTGGTAGAAAACAAAACCAAGACAAATTCGATTGACAGAATTTCCAATAAAAGAAAATTTTCTATCCATTTAATTATTTAGATACAGTTTAATTTCTTGCTGACATAGATTTTAGTAGGATCCAGAGAATATATTTGCACACAGGTCCATTAACATCCAGCTGGAGATTTTACCAAAGCTATCTGCTAGATCAGCAGGTACAAGGTACTGATGGAGTCCATCAGCCAAAACAATAAAGGAATGGTTTGAACCTGAGGGAGAGCAGGGTTAGACTGGAGCTAAGGAAGAATTTCTTCAGTACAAGGGTGGTGATACTCTGGAATAGGCTGCCCAGGAAGGCCGTGGCTGCCTGACAGTGCTTGCATGACCAGTGATGGAAGGCCCTTCCTGGACTAGGTTCTGAGGTGTTATGTTTAGCCAGTAGAAGCTTGAACTTCAGGAGTTATTCTACGAGCTAGCCAAAAAAGTATCATTGTCTCAATCAAGCCTCTTCCTACCTAACTGGGGGACCACTAGGCCCTCTAGCCTTTGTTCTCTTCCCATTCATCTGGTGCACACCATGGGGACTCACCAGTGATGACAGGAGGAGGATACCTCTGCCCAAATGGGCAAACTTGGGGCTTCTGCCCTTCCTGGGGCCAATTTTAAGGAGAAGTGGGCAGGGAGGACAAAGTGGTCACACCTGGGGTGGGAGGAGACTCCAATGGCACCCAGGTGCTCTGAGTTTGGGGAAAAGGTGGGGTGGGGTGGGAAAGGAAAGGAGCAGATAGAGTGGGAAGGTGGAGCTTGTGCTCCAAAGATGAAGATGGAGGGGAAAAGGATGGAGAGGAAAAAGATAGAGATGGAGAGAAAAGAGGGAAATGGGGGAGAAAGGAGATTAAAAAAACAAAACAAATAAAAAAAAGGAAACCAATAAAAAACCCTGGACTGTAGTGTCTGCACTGAAACCAGCCTTTTTTGTGACCAAACCTTTGCCATTTCTGCTTCAAGTAGTAACCAGACATCTCTACTGGCTCACTATGTTGGCTGGAGAAGAGCANCTTCATTTGGCAAGGCCCTAATTTATAAGGAATGGTATAGATTCACTACAAATAAAAGCACTTCTAGCTCACGAAATAACTCCATAGTCATGCTGATTTACCATGCTTTCATTGGAAATCCAGTAAAATAGTTCGTTTTCTATTTCAAAAGGACAGTTAGCTCTCAATGCTATCATTTTATAGAATAAGCTTAATGCTTTATCGACCTTCTGAAAATGTGCCTCTCATCTATATATTAGATTTTTGGAAATGTGTAACAAATATTTTGTAATTCCAAGTAGACACAATCTGTTGCAATTCACAAAACTTTTTTTTGCTACAGGATCTGTCTTATTTAATTAAATCATTAGTTCATGTCTGTTAAATTAAATTTTGATCTACCATATACTACTTTTTTTTAACCCTGTGTAGATTAGGAGTAAGTTCACTAAAGACTTAATTCACACCTGGTTTATGTTATCGCAGTGATTTTGCCGCTATTTAGGACAGATATATGTGTGATAGACTGAACCTGCCTTGACTTACACCCTGGCAAGCTTCTGAAAAGGGAATTTTTATACATAGTGAAGCTATTTTCATGAAACATAGTACTGATACTAGGACATTTTGTAGTGTTTGATGTATTAGGCTGTGATATTTTCTCTCAGGACTTCTATGTCTTGGCCAGTTGATACATACCTACTCTGGTAGATATTGTCTGTTGCTGTGCCTTTGTTTTTAAGAAACAACTGCCAGTTCCCAAATGGATAGTGATGGTGCAGTTGGAGCTTCTCTCTCATGGGATGTGAAGGCTTATAGATGAGTTTATAGGATGTCAAATCATATTATCTGCTACATGGGGATATTGCTTGACAGGCAGAGATCAAACCTTCAAAGCGTCATCCTGATACCCTGGAGATGGAGGCACTGACCTACCCTTCAGTGATATAAATTTGTTTGGGATTATACAAAAATACTTTCTCCCCTGGATATAACAAGATGCAGTTTCAAAGGTCAAGAAAGTTGTAGTAATTCTTGAATAAAAGATCATATGCATGAGATGCAATGCTTTTCAATTCCTTTTGTTTGCCCTCTTTTACCAATCCATAACTGCAATTTGCTAACTTAGCAATGGGGAACTGTTCTATTGATGACTTGGGACTGGCTTTACAAAGACAGCAGCAACACCAAACTTCTGTCTAAAGCAATGCAACCTAATATAAGGCTTCTGAGTTCAGACAGGCTTCAGGTCGTGCTGGGTAGTGAAGGGAGAAGAATCTGAGTAACGCACTGCTGTCATACCCATCCTATCCTACATCTGTATTGTGACTTTATATTAACTGTGCATTCTTTGCCTGTGTATTCAAAAGTGAAGCTCTGCTCACACCCACATCCAACCTTGGAAGTACTTCAAGCATGGAAAAGACTGCTATGAACAGTGACATTTTCCAAGAAAAGTGAAATTTAGTATCTGAGCAGTCCTGGCTGCTGCTTCACTTATTTCCCTTATGGTCCAGGAGGTAGCTATGTCTCTGTGTTGTTCATGCCACACTTAACAATAGTAAGCCTCGCACACACCATACGTAACATTTCTATAACTTGTAGCTCCCTTCTTAGAGACTCTGTCCAAGGAATAAGAGACTCAGACCTGCTCCTTCCTTTGTCTGAAGGAATTAGAGCTAATCTCCAGGCTGATATCCTAATTTTTGTCACTCTTCTGGCCAAGTTTTCTCTGTGTAACTGCTATTTTTAATGTTTTTACTTAAAAAAATCCCAAACAACAAAACCCAAAAAACAATAAAACAACAATCAATGAAGCAAAACAACCAACCAACTAAGCAAAACCAACCAAACCCCTTCCCCCAAAACAAAAAAACAACCAA